>AYEL01056697.1:0-22105 GCA_000484575.1 Olivierus martensii | reverse complement strand
TGTTTTATCATCAAAAGTGTTCTTTCTTTTATCCATTTCGATATTTTTAAAAGAAAATCCTGTACTATACCGTTTTATCCATTGATACTTTTTAAAAGAGAAAATTCTGTACTATACTGTATGTATATGATGATTATAGTACGATAACAAAGCTGAATAATAGTAATGTTAAATAGCTAACGTCAAAAAGCCCATCTTTCTGGTGTTTTACTAATAATAGTAATGTTAAATTAGCTAACGGCAAAAAAGCCCATCTTTCTGGTGTTTCACCCCTTCATACTTTTTAAAAGAGAAAATTCTGTACTATACTGTATGTATACGATGATATCAAAATAAAAATCAATTTTTAATCAATCAAAAATCTACACAAAGTTAAATAATAGTAATGTTAAATAGCTAATGGCAAAAAGCCCATCTTTCTGGCTTCTGTACTATACTGTATATATACGATAACAAAGCTGAATAATAGTACTGTTAAATTAGCTAACGGCAAAAAAGCCCATCTTTCTGGTGTTTCACCCCTTCATACTTTTTAAAAGAGAAAATTCTGTACTATACTGTATGTATACGATGATATCAAAATAAAAATCAATTTTTAATCAATCAAAAATCTACACAAAGTTAAATAATAGTAATGTTAAATAGCTAATGGCAAAAAGCCCATCTTTCTGGCATAGTAATGTTAAATAGCTAACAGCAAAAAGCCCATCTTTCTGGTGTTATCAAAGCCAAGTGACTGTTCTTGGACTGCTCCTCATCCGGTTTTACTAATCAAACAGTTAACGGAAAAAGTCCATCTTTCTGATGTTTCACCCCTTCAAAACAGTTAATGGCAAAAAGCCCATCTTTCTGATGTTTCACCCCTTCAAAAGTACAGTAATGTTAAACATTTAATGGCAAAAAGCCCATCTTTCTGATGTTTCACCCCTTCAAAGCAAAGTAACTGTTCTTGGACTGCTCCTCGTCCGGTTTTACTAACCGAAAGTGACTGTTCTTGGACTGCTCCTCGTCTGGTTTTATTAACTGAAAATTATGTGACTGTTCATGGACTGCTCCTCGTCCGGTTTTACTAACCGAAAATTAACTATTGTTCTTGGACTGCTCCTTGTCCAGTTTTACTAACCAAAAATTAACGAAATTTGTTAATTGACATCATAAAAGGAGGCAGAGCTTTGTTAGTAAGAATGCTTGTCCGGTTTTACTAACCGAAAATTAACATTAATTTGTTAATTGACATCGTAAAAGGGGACGGACCTTTAATTAACATTAATTTGTTAATTGACATCATAAAAGGGGACGGACATTTGATGTGACTGTTCATGGACTGCTCCTCGTCCGGTTTTACTAACCGAAAATTAACTATTGTTCTTGGACTGCTCCTTGTCCAGTTTTACTAACCAAAAATTAACGAAATTTGTTAATTGACATCATAAAAGGAGGCAGAGCTTTGTTAGTAAGAATGCTTGTCCGGTTTTACTAACCGAAAATTAACATTAATTTGTTAATTGACATCGTAAAAGGAGACGGACCCTTATTACTAAGACTGGTCTATGCTTACAACTCGCATTAATCGAATATTTGCTCGTAAAGACTGGTCTATGCTTACAACTTGCATTAATCGAATATTTGCTCACATTAACTGAAAACCAGTATCATTTTTATAAGTCACACTAATCAAATATCGCATTATTCAAACTTGCACTAATCGAGGCTTACCCTGTAAATCTAATCAAAATGTATCTTATAAATTATTGTAACATTACATTTCCATATATTCATAATCATGCTTAATTATGAGAGAAAACCAAGTATTATTCCAGTACTTTAGTAATATATCAACATCTATGTGATAATATGAATTATGGATCATTTTATATATTGAAAGAACTATTAAAACCATACTAATGAAAGCTAGATGATTATATCCAAGTATCATATATAATGTAATATTTGATTATATACAGCAAATATAGATTCTTAAATTAGATTCTATATATTTATGGCAGATGATAACCGTCACAAATTTTATCATCTAAAAGCAATCAGATTCACATTTATTGCAGGAGACATTACTGACTTGTTTCTGGTAGTATATCAATGCATCTTAAAAGCAAAGTTCTTAAAATGCCATGCTGAAGACAAATGAAAAAATTCATCAAGAAGTCTATGATTATGAATATATTGAGCATGCTATGTAGATATAGAAAGAGACAATTTTGAGTGAAAAAATATATGCATGTATGTATGTGTGTGTACACATATATTTGCATATATTTTTCAGATATATATATATCTCCTAATTGTGAACATTTCATAAGACTTAACAAAACAATGTCCAAGATGTGCATGCATGCAAATGTGTGTATGTGAATGATATCCAATGTATACATGTGTGTTTGTATGTGCATACTTAATACAAAAAAATATAATAGAAAATATGATACCAAACAAACTTTCAAGTATAAGTTTTTAAAAATAGAATAATTTTATGTACTGTTTTAACTTTTGTAATAAATTTATAGTTAATAAACAATATCTAATATATTATGCTTTTATAATATATCACTTTCATTTTTAGTATTATTTATATATAGCACACACAAACTTATCACAACAAAACTTAGTTTTACATTTTTATGGAGAATTTGATTTCAACTTAATATTATTTTGATTTACAGCATCATTTATAAATACTTAGTTTAAATTTGAAATTATCATCTTTCCATGAAAAATTTCCATGTATATTAAAAATAAACATCCATTTCATAACATTTTCGATATATGCATATTAGATTTCTCATTTTTTAGCAAGAATATACATTGCTTTTATAAAAATTATTCAGTTCTAAAATTTTATTCATAATATCTAGAAATGCAATACATTCAAGCATATTACAAAAACTTTTCTTCAAAACAGAAAATTTCTGGGCTGAAGGAGTTAAACCATGCTAAAAATAAAAAAAATTACTATTTAGCATTTACTAAAATCAAAAAATATTTTATTAAAAAAATAATAACACTTAATATTATACAAATCAATTTGAATTTATTTTTTGTTTGTTTGAAAAATGATATTTTTGTTAATTCTTGTGTGCCCGAAATTCATTTTGAAATTTGTCCGGATTTAGCTGGCGCACCCTGTATATTCCCAAATAACTTATATTTTATTCATAAAAACAAATTATTATTTTTGTTGACTTCAACTTGTAATAATTTCTGTATATCAATAAAATGCAAATTTATCATTTCAAATAAAATTATCATTTTTGGCAAATGATTATTTATTTCCAGCTATATTTTGCAAGCAATATACCATGATCCAATTTCTATTTTAAGTCTAAAATCAATATGATTCAGTGTCAAAGTTATCTTCAATGGCAAATTACTACTACAAAATTTCACGAAAATCTGCTAATTAGTTTAAAAGTTACTACTGGGAGCCACAGATGGAATAATAATTTTATACATTTCATTTTCCTCCAGAAAATAAAGAGCAAAATCAAAATCTACAAAAAGTTAATTTTGCCTCAATTGACCTATTAGGAGAAATCAATTACCAAAAAATGCAAGCTTAGCATCTCAACATGAAAAATAACTACTGAATATTTGCTAATTAATTATAATTATCAGGAATTACACAAACCTGATGAGACATATGAAGAAACTGTCATAATTTTTTTATAAATAATGGCACAATTACTTACAATATATAAAAATAAAATTAGGTGGTACACAAGAAAAATATAATAGAATGATATTTATACATTATATTGATGTTTAATAATCAATAGAAATATTATTCTGCAAGTCAGCTACAAAATATTATCTTAGAAAATACAATATTTTTACAATATCTTTAAATCATTAAGATTTTTATGTCACTTGTAATTTAAAATTGTATTTTATAATATGTAAAAAATCTATGTAGTATTAGAATCTCCTCTATAATTCCTATTCCACATTCTTGCCATAGTGGGTTAACATGGATATGGATCTCAGTTCTGAACTCCTTCCCTAAACAAAATGTGCTCTGGTTCTATCCAAACCAAGGATGGAAATATCATGATAGTTTTAGTGGGACTGGGATAGCAAAATATGCAATATCATGAATTATTCTTTTGAGGCACCAAGTGAAACTTCATCATATTTTAGCATTCCACATATATAATTAAGTGATGATCATTTTTCTTTCTCCAGTTTTTTAGACCTGTATGGTTCTTAAAAACAAAATCTCTGGATGATAACTCTGGCACATCTTTTTGGGCTAAAAAAGAAAGTAGTGGCATCAGAAACTTTCAGCTACTGGGATCCATTTCCCAATTAGTTATCTCTAGGAAATCTGTTGGCATCTACGATGCTAGTAAGAAGACTAAATCTATAGATTTTCTTTCTTTCTTTTGGGAAAGTATACCTACAAATAGGACTCCATGCTTTTAGGTAAAATTATATTCTATTGAATTGGATTTGGATCCTTTAAGATATTCTTGGATCCTAATGTGTGATTGGGCTGACTGAAAATGGTTGAGATTCTGAGGGTGATATTTGGGTCTGAGATTGGTGCAAATCAATTTCCAGCACTCTAGAGGCACTTCTGTCCTGTTGGGGTGATGGATCATAAGGAGCTGTTATGACCTTGCTCTTATTCAAGAGCCTTGGTATTATAGGGGCCAAATAAAGGCTTAACTGTAAAGGAGGCAAGTTATTCACTTTGATCTTCAGATGTGTATCTTTTCCAAAAATAATATAAATATTTCATCCATATGGCATTTTTATACTTGAGATCTAACAACTTTATGCATGAAACTTAAAGGAAATTATTTATATAATAGCAGGGAACTATCTGTTTCCTCTACATATTTTCCTTATGATAAAGACAAATTTCCATCAGACAACACTGTTGGAACACCTAGCATATACTGTTACAGACACTGTATGAGTCTCTGTGCATATATATCTTCTAAGCTGTATATATTGTAGTGTAGTTTTAGTATTATATAGTTATATTTTATTGTTTATTATTTAAAGAAACTGAATATGACTTCATATTCCAAAAGCACTTTTTAGATTCTACTCTTGATCTATTTTTATATCAAATATTCATGTTAATTTACACAATAAAATACAATTAATCTAATTTCTACATATCGCACACGTATTTCTAAATTGACACAACTCAAAAACGAACGTTTTGAGAAAATTGGAAAAACTACGAAATCAGCTTAACTAAAATCCATTATATAACTCATAATTTTTTCAAAATTTGTAATTTTTTGAAACCTTTTTTAGGAAAATGGTTTCAAAAGATGATGGAGGATTGCTTCCCAATTTATAAAATGGTGCAAACATAAAAATGCAAGTTTTTGACTTGTGTCACTTTAGAAATACGTGTGCTAAATGCAAGTTTTTGACTTGTGTCACTTTAGAAATACGTGTGCAATATATTATATTATTTACATTTTTTTAAGTTTATAAATCAGCTAAATCATTGTCTGTGTCTTGCTATATAGGCATACCTTGTTATTGAAATGGTTATGTTCCAGACCACTACTGTAAAGTGAACTGTAGACTTTTTCATTTGCTAATGCATATAAAAGCATAAAAACATATTTACTAATTTTATAAACCTTTTTTAAATATTTTATACATTTCTAATAAAATATAAAAAATATATTGAACGTTTTAATATCGGATAAGTATTTGGATATTGACATTTTTATTATCTATAAATATATAAAATATTGGAAATCGATATCATGCTTAATGATATTTTAATTTATCCGTAAAAGTGATGTCTAATTGAGAAATATAATAAAAGTTTTTAATGGAACCGCCGTTTTAATGCTTAATAGATTACTAACCATTATTAGATTCTTCGGATACTTTAGAATAGGGGTGGGCAAACCGCGGCCCGCATGCGGCCCTCCAACTAATAGCTATAATGCCAAAAAATTTTATTGATAAATAAAATGAATACAAAAAAATATCAAGTCTGTTCCATTGGATATTTCATAGTTGACCTCTTGTGATCCTACTTCCGATGGGCCCACAAAATTTTATCATGCCCATTCTATCCTTCAGATATACTTTGGTAATCAAAAATTTTCCCCTACTTCTTATCTCATAGCGTTTCTGAGAAAAAAGGGTGGTACTGGTGCTAGAAAAGACCCTGTATATTCTCAATTTAAATTAATAATATTTTTCCAGTTTTGTTAAAAGTAAGTTTAAACCACCTATGGTTTAAACAAGTTAAGACATGTTTAAACAAGTACATTATAAAAAAGGTAATACTATTGGGATGACCTGATATATTATTACCACAAATTCCTATCAAAGGAAATCTATGAAGAAAAGCGTAGAAAGAATTTAAATTTTATTAAAATTAATAATATTTTCGGGGGAAAATATGGATCAGAAAATTAATCGTTAAATTCGTATCTTAATTAATTTATCAATGAATTCTTGAAGAAAAAATTATCGCTGTAAGACGTGTTTGGTTCGAATTATTGTCGTTAGATGGTATCACAGTTTCTGTATACCGCACCGTACAGTGTGGATGTAACGTGACTGTGTCGTGCAATGTAATGTTTATAACAATTAAAGAATGTTTTCAAGTAGCATAAAAATTAATCATTACTACACCAATCGATTTTAATTAATATCATTTTAAAATTTGACAAATGTTTAACCCTTTAAAGCTAGCCAATCACCATCGAGTACACCAAGCGTCACGACGCGTCGCGTTGTTAAGACAAGTCGCATTGCGTCGCTCTCCTATTTACTACTGGGTAGTAAGAAGGCGAGCGACGCGTCTTGACAACGCTAAGCGTCATAACGCTTTGTGTACTCGATGGTGATTTGCTAACTTCGAAGGGTTATATAATAATCTTACATTAAAGAGGATTTCCGTCAATGATAACATAATAATATTTCATCATTCGCTTTAGAACGTATGAAAAAAAAACATTTAATTAAAAAAAATTAATTTGGTGACATCAAGTACAGTCTTGAAACCGAAACTAAAACTTTTATAAAAATTCATTCGATGACATCAAGTATATATCTTGAAAACGAAATTAAAAGTTGTCTGACCTTCGACTGAACGTCAATACAGTATAGTCGTTATCTCGATAATTTGAGGGCGTCAAAGAAAATTATGGAAGTGATTTGTACAAAATTAAAAACCATTATAGAAAAGAAACGAGACGGGAAGAAATTAAGTAAGGAAGAACTAATTTATTTTATAAATAAAGTAGTCGAAAAGGAACGAAAAACGCAGAATGGAGAGAGGGTTGATAACCTTTCATCTCAGATTGGTGAGTAAATATTAAACTTTAACATAAATATATTAACACTCTTAAATGATCACTCTTTTAATCATTTTTAACCCTTAACGTACAATATTGAGATACTTTAATGAAACGAAACTCGAACTTTACTACTATATTTCATATGGAAGTATTGTAAAATGCTGATCAAAGTTATGCTTTACCGATATCAGAGTTTATACATATTTTGCATTATACAGTAAGTGGCAATTTCACCCTATATCACCCAAAAAAGTAATTATTTTTACTTTGTAAAAGGAGTTGCTATATACTTTTATATTATCTTTATTAAGTAGTTAGTCATGACATCATTTATAGAGTATAATTTTATCTGAAAATACTCTGATATACTACATATCTGACCTCGGATAAGATGTGACACGTCACACACAATGTGTGAATTAAAAAATATTTTATTATTGCAGGGTGCCCTCTGTTAATAGACTTCGATGATAGAGAACACAAGATTCAGACTTGAACATAATTTGATAAAATTTTTTTATTTTTCCAAATGATTTTTTATATTATCTGAAAATACTCTGATACACTACATATCTGACCTCGGATAAGATGTGACACGTCACACACAAACTGAAAAATAACTATTTTAAAATTAAAATTATGAAATGAGAATGAAATTATAACATTATAAAAATTAAAAAAAAAAATGAAATTTGTCAATCATCATAATACAGTTTTGGAAAATGTTTTTCACCTGAAAAATAACTATTTTAAAATTAAAATTATGAAATGAGAATGAAATTATAACATTATATTAAAAAAAAAAATGAAATTTGTCAATCATCATAATACAGTTTTAGAAAATGTTTTTCATCAGAAATAACTTGAAAAGAGGAGAAAGAACTTCATATTATCAACAGCATTGCATTTGTTTATCTTGTTCCAACTTGGCAATTAAGAGTAAAAAATGATTACCTCTAGATAATTTTATGTTTTATTGATTATTTATAATTGCTGTTGAAGAATACTTAACAATAAAATTTAATATTATGCATTTTCAAAATTTCCAAATGGATTTAAATAGCAAATGTACGTAAATTCATTTCGAAATTTGGTAAGTAAAGTAGAAAGCCAACCGTTAGACATCCGGGCGTGGTTGACTTTTCAAATTTTAGCATAGAATTTAAAATAATTTCGTTAACATTAACTAAATTTACCTTAACAGACGTTTTCCTCTTCAGTTCCCTATTGAATTTTTTCTTTTTCTTTTCACTTAAAAATCTTAGATAATCAAAATTATTTTCAAATGTTAAAGATTGAACAGTCCGCCTTCTCAACGTTGGAGCCATGTGTGTTTTATTTCCGCCCTCCCTCTGGTGAACAAAAATGTAATTAAATATCAAATACAATATTCAAGGTTGTAATCATCGATGGTTGTAAGCGCTGAACTCTACTGTATCCATTTAAGTTTTTGAATTTTTTTTCTAATATTTTTATTTATGATAAAGAAAAATCTATTTTAATCATCATTATATTAACATAATTAACATTATATTAAACTAATCAAATTATAATTAATTAAATTAAATTTTTATAAAATTTTGTACAGGTATTTTTTTGATGTTCTTTTATAACTGATATTTTCACTATCCTTATCATTATAGCTTCTATTAAAATTTCATCATAAATATTCTAATAATCTTATATGCTGTATTAAATTAAAAATAAAACTTGAATTAATAAGATTAAGTCATTTCAAAATATTTTATATTTATTTCATTATCTCTTTCTTTGTTGTTTTATATCACTTTCGGTTAATTAATTAGTTTTAGTTAAACTGTTTTGTCGCATATGGGATATACTTAATCTAGCGGTGGCCTCTTTTAGAGACCATCACATGTTGACTAACACCACCCATAATGGGGTCAACCGGAAAATTGAAGGATAGGGTTCAACGGGCTGGCCTTGGACGCCTCTGGAAAAACTGGAAGTATCGGACCGGGATTCTCCAAGTTGGTAAGCAAATGCTTTATCACGCGGTCATTTGACTGACTCATTACTTTCCGATTCGAGATTAAGCGGCAAGAATTTCAATGTTTATCATAGGCCACCCATTCCTATGGTGGGATCGACCATCAGATGTGAAGGATGGGATTCTTCTTTTTATGTGAATTTAATACCAGTTTCCACTCGATGGGTATTAAGCGACGGGTATTTTCAAGCCTACCACAGACTGCCTAGTATCTAATAGGTCAGCCGTCAGATGGAGAATGGAGTTCAACAGTACCTCTCAGAAACTTTTTGGAGGTTTTTTTTTTAATTTTGCATATTTTATGTCCCCTTTCCAATCAGGGAGATTACTAAGGTGGCAGAGCCAAATTTTAATCGGGAAAAACTACTGTTCTCCCATCCTTACCAATAAGTCCACGAATGCGCAAGGCCTAACCTTTCATTCTATTTAGGTTAGTTAAGTCAAAATATCCTCATGGAATATTTTTATCTAGCATTAGGTTAGTTAAGCCGAAATATCCTTATGGAATATTTTTATCTGGTGATAGGTTAGTTAAGCCAAAATATCCTCATGGAATATTTTTATCTGGCAATAGCCACTTATAGAGCCGCCATCATCACAGACTGACCAACACCCATGATGGGGGCCACTATAGAGCCGCCATCATCACAGGCTGACCAATACCCATGATGGGGTCAACCAAAATATTGAAGGATGGGTTTCAATGGGCCGGGTCCAGTTCCCTCCTGAAAAAGTGGGAACCCCGGATCCTCCAGAATGGTAAGCCACAGCTTTACCACACAGCCATCTGGCTGACCTGTCATTCCGTCAGTCCGTGGGTCCCACAGTTTGTTCTGAACTTGTTCATTAACCGAACATAAAAATCTTTCGAAAAAGTGTTCGTTATCCAATTGTTCATTAACCGATCACCCACTGTATAATCAAATGTTAGTATTTTTTCATTTATGATGACAGAAAATTATGTATTATTTTTTATTACTACTAAAGCTGTAGACATTCTGCTACTAATTAGAGTAAAGAAGGGACTTAAGCACTAAACAGAAATAATACTTTTATTTCACAAAAGAAACATTTTTGACCATTAACAACCGGTCTGCATCAGCTATTATTTTATAAAACTTAATTATGAAATTAATGACGATTAATTTTATTATTGTATTAAATTTGTATTTTAATAATTGTAAATTGTAATACAGTGGTCCCTCGCAATTCGACATTTGAGTTTCGTGGGATGGCGCATGCGCATACATGGAATTGTGTGATGTCATTTCCTGTTTGTCAGTTCCTATTATTGTATTAAATTTGTATTTTAATAATTGTAAATTGTAATACAGTGGTCCCTCGCAATTCGACATTTGAGTTTCGTGGGATGGCGCATGCGCATATATGGAATTGTGTGATGTCATTTGCTGTTTGTCAGTTCCTTTTGGGCTACTTTGGTGTTTGCCCCTGTTGTTTGTGTTAATTTTCAATTCTATATTTTTTCAGAAAGTAAAAATTTGTAATTATTATTATTTTTTGAGTGAAATGTAAGAATGAGTTCAGAGAGAACTGACCAGAGGAATAATTCTGAAAAAGAACACTCAATTGAGCAGAGACAAAGAAAAAAATCGTAGATAAAGTGCAGAAAGGTAGAAAAATTATTGATAAAAAGTAATTTGAGTATGGCATTCCTAGGATAACTGTGGCAATGTTTTGCAACAGAGAGAGAAGATTATGGGTACTAGGGTGTCTGCTGGAAGACTTCATTCCAACATCCAAGGGCTAATAAATTGTGTGTTGTGTATAAAATAGTGTATTTTGTAATTTAGCATGTTATACAATAGTAAAACACACATAATAAAGTAAATAATATAGTGTGTCTCTCTCACTCACTAGTTAGGGGAGTGGGATGGGGGCCGATAACGAATTAATCTATTTTGCATAGTCTTATATGGGAAATATTGTCCCACGATTCGACATTACTTCGGCGACGGATTAGTGTCAAATTGCGAGGCACCACTGTATTCATATTTAAAAAATATTGATATAATCACAGAAATTAATTATCACTCAGTTCTTTTTTAATAAATTTGATTAAGGTATCCAAAATTAGTAACTGATGAAACTGCATGGGCTCTTACAGATTGGTTAGCTGGTGATTCTACACATCAAAGTAAGTTTATTCAAATTTATTGGCTAATTTGAATTTTAATTTATTTACTGTATCAATAAGCCAGCAATTTCAATCTGTAATACCATAGAAACAATTTGTTTGCACATTTTTCTCTTTATAATGAATTATTTTTTGTAAAATAATTATAAATTAATGTTTATTATATAAAAAATTTTATTTTTCAAATATTAAATTTGAACTGTTCTACTTATCCGATCTTATATAAAAAATTTTATTTTTCACTATTGATGATCACTACTTTTACTTAAAAATTTGTTATTGTTAATAGTAGTTTATATATTTGATAAAACAAAAACTTTTATCATCACATACCAAAAGTGTAATCTTTAAACTTCCATTTCTCATAAAATACAAATAATTCAACAAGCACTTTAAGCAGGAATACTAAAATTATCAGTAAATATACAGTTACTAATAATAAATTTTAGTATTCCTGCTTAAATTATTTGTATTAAGAAAAGTATTAAATTATCAATTGAAAAATAAATCTTCACCTGAATCAATATTTATTGTCAACAAAAATTTTTATCTATAATGAGTTAAAAGATTACTGTTAATTTTTCCAAGTAATTTTTATTTATTAGATCAATTTTGATATAAATTTTGTAATTTTTAACAGCTGAACTTTGGAATCAACAAGGAGTTGAAGAAGATTTGTGCCTTGCTACATTAAAATCATATGTTGAAGAAAATTCTCCATTTTTTCCAATGAATATAGGTATTTATCAAAAATAAAATTTAAAATTTTTCATATTAATAAACTCTCTAATAATTATGTATTTTATCAGGAGAAGGAATGTCATTATCATCTAAAGTACAACTAATTTTATTTTTGGTAAGTATGGGATGAAAATTTTTGATTCTCTTGTTTATTTTTAGAAATAATAGTGTTTGTCGTTACAACTATAATTTTATTTTCTAGGCACAGAAACATATGATAGACTTTGATTCAACCCACTGCCCTCCTCTACCACCAGAACTATTTCAAATTCCATGGAAATTAGATTACAATGGTTATTGTATGCTGAATGATACTTTACATGATGATATATATATAGTAAACAAATTGTAAGAATACAGAAATGTATAAACAAAAACTTTTTATTCTCACATGAAATGTCATATGGATATCTCAAAAATATATATTGTGAAATTCTGTGGACCAGCTACTACAATCATATTTATTTCTTTTACATAAATGTTAAATATGCTTTAGTACATTTTAACTATAGCAAAATCAGTTTTGCCAAAATGTAAAATGAACAAATTTATTAAAACCTTTGTCATTTGTCAAATTTTGTTAGTAAAGTATTAGTGTCATAAAAAAAATTCAAAATATAGTACATATTGGTATATATCAATATTTTGTTCAAAAAAGAAAGTGCCTTCTACATTTCAAATTATTGTATCTTCAGCAAAATATAAATATATATATATGTCTATAATAATAAACACATATATAAAACTTTATGGTAGTTTACTTATATTGTATATATTGTCATTTTATTATTGTGCAACTTAACATATAATTGTAAATTATTATTTAAGATATTTTATTAATTGTATACAGTATCTTTATTTTGTAAAAAAAAAAAGCTAATTGGGAAGATGAGCATCAATAATTTTTCTCAAGCATTATAAACATTTTATTCTCAATAAACACATGTACAGTTTATTTTCTGCCTATTTCATTAAAAATTTCTGCTGAAAATAAAAATAAATTTTCTTCACATTGAATTTATCTTCAGGATAATTTCTTACAGTATAGATAAATTAGTCTTTAATATTTGTTTTCATTCCTGATATTTTATACAATTTATATATTAAAGATTAAACCATAATTTCATAGCAGTAAGTTAATGATAATTACATATCAGGATATGTAGCATATGAAAAGTGCAAATTTATCTAAAATTATATTTTTCTTTACAAGAATAGTGAACAATTACACCATTTGGGAAGCGTCCAAATGCACTTTGTCCTATCCGTTTGTTACATATTCTACATACATCAAGTTCTGTAATTATCAGCTTGTAAGATTGGCACCGAATCTTTAGAATGTTAACCTGCAAACTTTCTGCTGCCAATAAACTTTTAATCAATTGTGTGCCATGCCGTTCAGATTCTGTTTTCTTTAGAGTCTCTCTCAAAAAATCTTTTATTTTAAATAAAGAGATTGGAGGAAGAAGAGATAACGTTTCAAGGGGATCTAATTTATTTGCATATTTTTTTAGAAGTTGTAAACTCTTCTCTATATCTGATCTTATATCTGGAATGTTAATTCCTGCTGATGATAAAAACTGAAGATTTAATTTCTTATCATCGCATAAATACATTTTAATAAGGAAGAAAAATATCTGTTTGTCTTGCATATTTGACATATAATTTTTTATGCAGTAACTCTCTGCTTTTTCAGGGGCCTGTAATATATGTATGTAAATTATTAAAGCTTCTTCGTGTCTTCCCAGTTTACCTTTCACTATGGCAGCTTCCTCATATAGATGATCTTTCAAGAGATGTGTAGGAAACTTGTCTAAAGTATAATGTTCAGATTCCTCTAAAAATTTGATTAACCGATTTCTAAGATTTCCCAACTTACCTGGTTCTTTTCCAGCTTGCGCAGGTAGTTGACCTTCAGGTAAACAATTGAGGTAGGATTTCATCAGAATACGGATGTTATCACAATATTCACGAATTAGTTTGTCATGAAAGTGTGAATTTTTGTCATTCCATACATGAATGATGTGTTCCAGGTATTGTATAGAGAGATGTGGATGTTTTTCACATAGATAATTTAGTACATCTATTCTTGGTAAACTTTCTACCTCAGACAAATCATCAGTAAATATTTTTAATCCACTAGAAGGATCTTTTGTTAGTACACAGTCAGCAAATTCAAAAATTAATTTTAAATGTTCTGCACCTAAGTGTTGCAAGTATCTTATAATTTCATTACTCATAACATGTTCTTCAACCATAAATTTAAGAGCTTTTCTATGTAGTCCTTTCCTCTGGTAAAGAATAATTAATTCACTATGCTTTTTGTAATTCTTTAATGGTTTTTCTGATTCTTCTATACTGCAATAATTATCTTGTACCCGTAGCAAAGAAGCAACAAGTGCATCATTTGTTTGTAGGTAGCACTTAAGAAGAGTATTATCTATTACCTCTAAAAGTTCTTCCTTGGAATAAGTTGTCACATTTCCCTCCTTAATGCTTGTGAAAGAAATTACATTTTCTTTAAAATTTGCTATAAATTCATATCGAATGTGCAGTAAATACTCACTCAAGGCTAGAAGGCCATTTTCTAAATCACTTCCTTTAAAGTCTGGTATCTTATCTGGATATTTCATCTGATTATATTTTTCAGGTAAAAGATTATGAAATAGTCCTATTATGTATAAAGGGTCAATTTCTAGTTTCAGGAATATTTTCATGGCTTCTTTAAACTCACTATTGCAAAATAAATTAATTGCATATAAATTCTGTATGTGATTGATTGTTTGCTGTTTTAAATTGTGTGAATAATTAGTCATATTTGCAAGTCTTAAAGCCATCTCAAAGTCTTTATTATTTAACAGTTGATCTATCTGATCTTTAAGTTTTACAGCACACAGACTCCAAACAGTATTAAGAGATGCAATAAATAAGTATCCTTTCTTCCCTGGCACAATTATTCTTGGATTTGTAATGTCAATATTCTGAATCAATGTTCGTCTTTCACTGATTCTTACTTCCACAGATCCAGGCAAGACAGCTAATATATAAGGAGGATCACTGGCTAGAGCTATTGGTATATCAGACCAAGTAATTGCAGACTTCAGAGTAGGATTTCCAGCTGAATCGACAATGTACATATTTTCATCTCTACTAAGTGCAAATTTATCATTTTCTAAACGAAGTACAAGAGGTTCTGGACTCTTGCCTGTAGGAAACAAATCTTTCTGCTCTCCAGTCAACTTGATAAGACAATATTCTGATTTGAAACCAACAAAGAGTGATTCTCCGCACCATGAAACTACTTTAGGTACATCAGGTAAACGCAGATCGTTTGTTAACTCTCGAAACTCTCTATTCTTCAGGTAATATAACTGAAGCCTTCTTTTGACAGCTACACACATCCGAATAGTGCACTGCAATTCGCCCGTGAGTGTCTTCTGTTTCTGAATGTCCAAAGCAAACAGTGTTGCTCCTTTAGTCCTCGAAATAGGCGTCAGAATTTTAAAGTTTGGGTGTGTCAAATCGTGGACATTTACTGTATTATCGTAAAGGGTGAGCAATATTTGTACATCCGGAATTACTTCTATTTGGGTGATCGGTTTGTTGCCAAAACCTTTATTAGTTTTATCCAGGTTGATTTTGTTTTCTTCTATTTTGTATACAAGTAGATGTCCTTGTTTAGTAGCTACCAGTAAATTATCTTCATAGGGTGCTAATGATTCGATTTCGAGGGGAAGTCCTTTCAAAATTATATTCGTCTCATAAGCTTTGTGCATCTTGTTTCCTTTATTTGACACTTTATCAGTACAAAATTACTCCTACATCAGTTTAAAATTCGTTATCTATTTCTGAACATACTGAAATATCGATATCTAGGGAAATTTATGAAATACATAAGTCAAAAAAAAAAAATAAACTTATCACGAAATTATCACACAAGTTCATATTACATGACACCATTACACACCACTAGTAACAGAGTCATCTGGTGTCAAAATTATAAATACCACTACAAAAGAAAATTTAATCTTATATAAAACAAAATTTCCATAATTATTGCACGTTTTATATGCAATATTTTTCACAAATTCTTAATTAATATTCTAATTTTATTAATATATTGAAATTAAAATTTTTTTTCAATTTGTTTTTTTAATTGTGCGCGCTTCATGGTTTTATAAAATATTTTTCACAAATTCTTAATTAATATTCTAATTTTATTAATATATTGAAATTAAAAATTTTTTCAATTTGTGTTTTTAATTGTGCGACGCTTCATGGTTTTATAAAAAAAAAATAAAAATACTTTATTACCAAAATTAATTCGTAAAGCATTGTTGACATTAAAACAATAAATTAAAAATTTGTAGTGATGTTAGAAACAATTATCAGCAAAGAAATCTAAGATGGCATCCGACGATCCCACTCTTCCTTATCCGCATCCATGCGTAGCTCCTGAACCTCGTTTTATTTCTGGGTGAATTTTATTATATAATAATCACTTAACAGAAAGACAATAAACTAAATAATTTCTATTTTACGATAGATATACAGGATATTGTCCACAGAAGAAGTATCATTTTGGGAAAAATTTTCCGCAAGTTACAAACGAACTGTTGTCTTCTTATTACAGCAAAATATCTCCGCGACTTGATGTTATTCATCCCTTTCCAGAATCTAAATTATCTTTAAATATAGTTCAAAATCGACATCCACCAGTAGGTGATGTTAAATTGAGGGATGACATAGTTCCTGGTTATACAGGTGGGTCTCTTTTCAGTTATATATATAGTTGTTTTATTAATAATTTTATAAAATTATATTTTTTTAAGGTCATATTCCAACTAAATATGGACTTTACGGTAAAAGATATCGTGTTCATTGCCTGGATGCTATTTCTAATTTTGAAACAAACCAGATGAAACCCCATCCATCCGATCCAAGACCAACTTCTGACGAATTTCGTAGTTCGCCATTTCCGTTAAAGTGTACTTCAGTAGATCCTCCACTATTGTATAGCGATCCTCTTGTTCTTCCGCAGGGATCGTATAATCGTGGAAAGAAAGTTCCAGAAATTACTACTGGATGGACACCTCACTATAGCGTAAGCACTGCTTCAATTTATATTTGTATATATTATTAATCAAGGACTTTCAGAGAAAATGCAAGACCCGGGGAACTAATATTTCTGAAGCCCTTCAAAAAAAGACAAAATTGACAAATATACTGTAGTAAATGTACAAGAAAAGGGAAAACATCGATAGAGAGCTTCAAATTCTGACAAACACTGAAGGTCGGCCGGATGGCCATCTGGTAAAGCTATTGGCTTACCATCCTGGACTCGGTTAAAAATTCGTGCCCTACACCTCCAGTTTTTCAGGAGGGCCCGGCCCGCTAGACTCCATCATGGTGTTGGCCAGCCTGTGATGGGCTCTATAAGTGGCCTCTGCCAGATACAATATAACCCTCGTGCGATATGGAGGCTTATCGGCCGGATTGGCCGCGTAGAAATTCGAATATTACTCTGAAGAATTTAAATGATGTTGTCTTAGTCGGACGGATTGGTCGCGTGGAAGCGCTTCGGCTTTCCACTTTGGAGGACCGGGTTCAAGTCTCAGTCCCACCTTTTGAAAATATTTATCATGATGTCCGGGCCCAGCCCGTCGATCCCAGTTTTCTACAATCCGGTTGACCCTTCCGCAGGGTGGGCAGCCTGTGGAAGGGCTTGTTTCGCCCCGCCACATAGTATTTTTTCAGAATGGAGTGTGACGTTATCTATAAAAAAAAGATACGGCGGCTTAACCAATCTAATCTAACCAAATACTGAACTTCGAACAGTATAAAAATAAACAAATATAGTTTCTCTAGCAAGTTGAGTTATAAATTGAGGCCCCTAAAATCGTGATGCCAGGGGCAGCCGCCCCTCTTGCCCTCACTGATAGCCACCGCTAATAATAATAATAATTTATGATTTTATTGCAGCAAGAAAATTACCAACCTACTGGCATTTTATCAAAAGGAAGACTAGCCCCAATATGGCCAGAATCCATACCAAATGCAGATTATTTGGCCGAAAAACCCTATTTTATGAGTAATGCTGATATTAGAAAATATTTCATCCCTGGTAAGTAAATAATTCATTGAAGTGATTTTCTTACAATAGGTATGTATTTTTTTAGTTGCTGGATGGTAAAACACATATCTTCAATTTGAACTAGGAAATTGATTCCGATTCCACAAATCAAAAATTATCCAGTAGAGTCTCGACCATCGATATATATCGATGGTCCCGACCTGTTGTTTAATCTATTTATGTCGGCCAGATGGCCGTGTAGTAAAGCTGTGGCTTAACGTAGATTCAAACTACTACCGACTCGACCGACCGACCGATTCGAGCCAGACCAATTACATTACACCGCCGACTGTTATTGCTATGGAAACGTGACGTAGAATCGTTCAAGTCGGTCGAGTCAGTCGTAGTGTATGGGTCGTTAATGAGTGATTCGATCAGATACTCGACCGACCGACCGATTCGAGCCAGACCAATTACATTACACCGCCGACTGTTATTGCTTTCCATAGCAATAACAGTCGTAGACTGTTATTGCTATGGAAAGCAATAACAAAAAAAAACTTGCGTGACGTAGAATCGTTCAAGTCGGTCGAGTCAGTCGTAGTGTAAACTATACTCCGTCTCAACCTCAACTGATAGTGACGTCAGAAAATACGTCATTAACCGGCGAAGTGCTAAAAATGTATTACTCCGCTGCCGGCGTTGGCCATGTCGTCTGATCGGTCAGCTGTGGATGTTCTTTTCACATTTATATCTATATTTATATTTTATATAATTTACAATAATTCATTGCTTGAATAATAGAAAAATAAACACAACCATAATTATCTGTTTTTAATTTTTTTTTATTCAATTTGCTATTAAAGCAAAATTCTCAGTTTCAGGAATATTTTTAAGTTATACTTAACTATTGATACAGTATACTATATAACGATTTGGCTCCCTTTATCAAAATATATAGCCCTAAAAAGGGCTGTTTTATATATATATATATATATATAAATATATTCATATATCTTAATTCGAAATCATTTGTAGTTAAATAATAAAAAAAGGAAGTGTTTCTGTTATCTTCCAAACTTAATTCAGTTCCTCTCAACTATTCTGTGTATGTTGAGACCAATTGCCATAATATTAAAACTAAACTGTTTCTTTTTAAACTAAAGTTGTATTCTTTATTTTCACACGTATATATATAAATCTATATCAAATCATAAACGTGAAAAAAAAAATTAGTAAATTATGTCTCTCGATACATGACAAGCCAAAATGATAGTAAAGTATTTAATTACCCTTTACACGTCCACTTTCGATTAAAAAAACTTACTCTAGATAAATCATCTCGTGTTATTGTTATTAGTTTAATTCTAAAATAAATCTTCAATTATCAGAACGTCAAGTTTATTTTGGAAATAAATTAAATCGCTTTAATCATTCCTCAGATACCATAAACTTTAATCTGTAATTATACAAGGTTGGAAAACAAGAAAATAGAATTAATCACAGTAATTAGTAAACATCAAGCATATTTTTAATTTACTGCAAGACAGATTACATTATCAGAAAAATAGTAAGAAAGATCCATTCATAGGCACGATTTTTTCTTATTATTATTTTTTTTTTATTTTTATTATTATTATTATATCAGACATGCTTCTGTGAGAAAATAGCGAAATACCTTAATGAATATTAATCAAGTACATACGTAGACTGAATTTAAAGTGCATCATTGCTGATGTAATTTTTACTCGTTAACTTTCATTATTTTCTTGTTCCATTATATGGTTGCTGTCTTCAATTAAAACCTGTAATTTAGTTAAATTAAAAACGAACGATGCTTCAAATAGAAACAAAGCTTGTTAATGCTTAGAATATTTAAACAAAGTTGGACAAGCGTGCAGGAGTGTATAAACTTAATTTCAAAAACTCTTTCATCCATTTTTGTTACGCATAATCTGAAACCCCAGTGAGAAGAAGAAGAGAGGAGGAAAAATAAAGAAGAAATATAATTAATTTTATTGATGACATTATAATTGATTTTCACATTAATTTAAATTTCTACAATTAAAAATAATAAATGTGATTATACGTTTTTAAACGAGGCAATCTCTAATGATTTAAATATACGTATACTATAAATATTTTTGAGTTAATTCTCGAGTTTAATGCACAAAAGTTATATCAAAAATACAAATATTTAGTTATTTGGTTAAGATTTTTATCTCTTGAATAAGAGGATTATGATCATCAACGAAGTAAATATTAAAGATAAAATCTAATATTTATAACACGACAAGTTTTCGATACATCATTATGATTTGTTTATTAATAACTTAGGATTATTTCCAATTAAAAATGTTCAGAATCCTCTTCTGTAAGATTTTTCTTATTTTTGTAAAAATAGTTTTGTAAACATTTTAAATATTGAATTAGCAATTAGTGTTGCTTTTAATTATTGAACCGAAAATCTTTCTCCAGTTAAAAATTAACAATGTCACATTCGCTATTTTTTCGTTATTTAATATTAGTTTTAATGAATTGAATCAAATGAATCGATTCATTGAAAAGAATCATTTCGCCCATCACTAGTGTGAACCCACCTTTATAGTCCGGCTCTAATGAGAAAAATTCTGTAGTGCCTCTGATTCACGAAGGAGGGAGCCACTTTGAGAAGGCTGAACCATTCCGTTTAGGTAAATGCATAGAAATCTGTGGGTAAATGGTAAAAGCAGATGGGTGAAGGTATTTAGTTTTGTTTTGGATTTTGTTCGAACTTTGTATTTTTATATAATGATTCATCCTACTATTAAAATCGACTAAAGCACAAAAGTAGCAGATTAAATACCAATTTATTTCGATAACGTTTTCGACTATTCAGTAGCCATCATCAGTCGAATACTGAGTCGAATATACAGTGTGTTTTCTAGCACCCGTACCACCATTTTTTCTCGGAAACGCGATGAGATAGGAAGTGGGGAAAAAATTTTGATTACCAAAGTATATTCGAAGAATCGAATGGGCATCATAAATATTTTGTAGGTCCATCGAAAGTAGGGGCACAGGGATTCAACTATGAAATCTCCATTGGAAACCAATGCCGATTTTTCTCGGAAACGCGATGAGATAGGAAGTAGGGAAAAAATTTTGATTACCAAAGTATATTCGAAGAATTGAATGGGCATGATAAATATTTTGTAGGTCCATCGAAAGTAGGGGCACAGGGATTCAACTATGAAATCTCCATTGGAAACCAATGCCGATTTTTGGATAGAACTGTGAAAAACAAACAACTTTTGTTTTGAAAGTTTTTAATATCACTTACGGATTGTAAGATATCACAAAAAAAGATGCCGCCGCATGTACCGCCGATTGGGCTATTCAAGCAGTAACAAGAATAAAAATCAGACAGAGGGCATCTTTGTGCATTGCTAAATATTATTGAAGCAGCAAAGAGGAGTATTATACAGATTTATAGATACTCGGGTAGTAGCACTCGAATCGCAAGTGTGATAAGTCTTTCGCCATCACAATTCGGCATGGAACCATACTCAATAACAAGGGTTTTTGGGCTTGTTTCAGCCCTTTATGAGCGCCATTATGTTCATAGATGCCTTCTGTCAGATTCTTCCTTTTATTATTGCTTGAATAACCCAATCGGCGGTATATGCGGCGTCATATTTTTTTTGTGATATTTCACAATCCGTAAGTGATATTAAAAAACTTTCAAAACAAAAGTTGTTTGTTTTTCACAGTTCTATCCAATTATGCCAAAATCGGCATTGGTTTCCATTGGAGATTTCATAGTTGACCCCTTGTGC
>AYEL01056696.1:0-79398 GCA_000484575.1 Olivierus martensii | reverse complement strand
TTTTTTGAACATCAAAGTTAAAAAATTTTATAGAATACTCATCATGATTAAAGACAAATTATTTAAAACTTACAATGGGAGAGCATTGTATTGTATATTGTATTGATTATCGATATTGTATTGTATTATAGGAAAGGGGGCTTTGCACAGCACTAGCATTGCGACCATCAGTGGTCTATTGTGCATCCCCAACAGGATCATCCCATAAGTAATCCTATCTTAATCACAAAAGACAGTATCTTCTTCAATGGGACTGTAAACAGATTTCTGGTGCAAGAAAATGCAACCCAAGATCATACGTTAGCCCTATAATGGGATAGTATATGACATAAACAAAATTATATAAATTTGTAAAAGTTATTAAAATAAATTGTATTTCATATTTTCTAATAAAACATTTTAAATAATAAAAATCCCAGTCATGTATCTGATAATTGCTAGCATGATTTATTTAAGCCTTCATGTCAGCAAACTTCCCATTATTCAACTTTGAAACTTTTTGTTTATAAATTTTCTCATTAAATTAGAATAAAAACTCATAAATCAAATTTTAATACAAATTATATTTGTTTGTAAATCAAGGTCTCATAAACTGGGTTGACTTGTATATCTTTATCATTTAACAAAATATAAACATTATAAGAAAATTATATCTTTTTATGAAAACATTTTTCCCTTTCAACACCAGATGTTGCCTATTAAAATTCTTAGAAAAAATTTTATAAAAAAAAATATATTCATTACTATTCATTTATCTTAATTATCCCAGTATTTGATTTTTACATTCATTTAAAATGTTCTATTCATGTCGATAAACTAAATATTTTCTGAAATAAACTATTATAAGTGATTGCACACATATAAAGAACCATGTAAACCAATTCTATAATTCTATAGTTTAACACTTTCATATCGTCTACATCACATGTTTTATTTTATTTATTTCATTCATTTATTTGTGTATTTAGATACGATATGTTTAGTGTTTTTTCTGTATCCCACTATATATAAATTTTGTATTTATTTGTTCCTTTATGATAATACTGGCACGTATTTGTTTTTTAAACTTGTACCAACTTCGAACATTCCAATTCAATTGTACTATGAAATTTAAAAGAACACTATAGAACCAGCGTTCCTTAGAATTCCGTTATATATTGGAACTCTGCCTGAAGAGGGTCGTTTGACCGAAAACGTTTGCAGATTTTAAGTTAAATAAACCTTTTATTTCTACTGCAAGTTGTGCTTGTTTTTTATGTAATACAAAGTATTTTTCTTATCATTATTAAGTTTGATGGATGCTGGGCTGTTTTACTGTCATCATAATTTTATTATTCTCTTGTATGTTATGAGTTTTTAATTGAAAAGCAATTCCTAATTTCGATGTTCATAACTAGAATACTTGTGCTACACTTGACGACAACATTGGAAGTCGGTATTGAGTCTATGGGAGCAGCATATTATCAACTTTTTTGATGATGATAATATGCACAGAACAGTCGATTTTGATGTTAAAGGTAATATTGTCAGTTAGAACAGTGTTTATTTTTATGTAATTGTCTCTCTGGATTTTCAGTTTCAAATAAACATTCAATGCAATTTGCTTTGTTTGATAGCTAATCATGCAGTCTTTCGAGAATGACTTAAAATTACGACTCTCCACTATTTTAAAACACAGTTAGACTCAATTGGAATGCAGAGAACATCATTGCATATCTGGTCATTGTATATATTCATCGATATATTATAGACACAGATAATTTATTACATGTTAAAATCATATTAATATCATAATTTTATTCGAAGCTTATAGCTTATTTGTGAAAATTGCCATTATTTTATGGCAATTTACTGTAACATCACAAATAATTTAATGGATTATATCATAGGTGTAGTGATATAAATGAACTTTGGCTGTCCCATAGACTCAATGCTGTTGCCAAGTATAATTATTTTAAATTATTTTCTAAAGATTATTATTACTATTGTTCTTGCTTTTGTCATGTCTTCCTTTATCAAAGATTTGCTTAAGGCAATTATTTCCTTATAAAAAAGATTTATCATGCCTCTCTTCATAAAATAACTTATGCAAATATTTATTAGAATTCACTTTATTGAATCTGTGGTAATCAATATTTATGAAAGGATCATTTTCAAAAACATTCACTAATTTTTTTCCATTGCTTCATATCCATATGGATTATACCACACAGTTTGGAAATTACTTGTGTAGGATGTTCATTGCAAAGAATAGAGATAATGATGCTTTGGATAATTTTTAAGTAAATCATATCATTGACAAATTTTTTGGATATTTTGAAGTAACATATGTTTTCAAGCACTGAATATGTATTTTTCCATTACATATAAGGATTTGGAAACTCCTTATATGTAATGGAAAAATGATTCCTGAAAAGTGAACTCCTTATATGTAATATGATATATTTGACATAATCATTTTTAATAATTATATTTTATATACAGTAATTTAATAGTTTGAAATGAATGAGACAGATAATACATTTAATTACCAAAAAGTTCTGACTATATGGAATATTTAAAAACCAATTCAAATTTTTAATTTTATTAATGGTAGAATATTATACATAGAATATAAAACTGCATCTATGCATAACAATTTTTAAAGATTTGAAATTGATTCTTCATTGCAAAATCATGTTATTGTTTCAGAAGCAGATTATTTCGGTTGATGTTGCCTCTTATGTTTGCCACCATTTCTTCCTGCTTTTCTGCATGATTTTAAAAAAAACAAGATGAAGAAAATACCTGAAAGGCATAAAGGGAATCCACAAGCACTTTAAGCAGGAAAAATACACAATTTATTATTAAATAATACTCAAACTAGCACTCAGACAGGAAAAAATCATTTTTTCCTGTCTGAGTGCTAGTTTGAGTATTATTTAGATGTAGATAGACAGTGTACTATTGAATTTTCTAGTTTTTTGTAATTTATTATTAGTATGTGTTTTAAATATCTGATAATAAATAGTGTATTTTTCCTGCTTAAAGTGCTTATGGATTGCTTGTATTTCTTATAGGCAACAGAATTTGATAGTTTATGATTACCAGAAAAGCATTTACACACAATAATTCTTTCTCAATGATATGTAAAGATGCATATGTAACCATTGAAATCCTATTTTTAATATTAACATTTATGTTATGTATATCTAATGAACATGCCAGAGACCATGTTATTAATAATTATAGTAAAAATCTTAAATGCTTGTAATATTAACCATTGTTTTAACAGAAATAGTAAGATTTGAATGGGCAAAATGGTTTTTATTTGATTAACATGGTTATATTTATACCTAAGGTTTTGTCAGATGAATCAACACACATACTGCTACTATCTTACAAAATTTATATAGTTTAGTGAGTTAGTCTGTCAGGTTGCTCTGTGAGAGGCAGAACTCAAGAGTAAAATATTTTTACATGTTTTTATAAATGATTTATTAATTATTATTTTAAATGAAATTGTTTTTTTACAGTATAAAAATTGAAAAATTTGAATAATAGAAAATATTTTAAATTCTTTTTGATGCAATTTTATATTTATTATAAAAAATGATTTAAAAATTCCATTACTATATTTTTGAATTATTAAAGTAAATATAGTTATAAATTTTTGTAAGTATAGAACTTTATATGTGATCAAAATATTTTATTATTTGCATACAAGGTTTATATAATCTCAATGATACATAGTTGAAAATTGAAAAATTGAAATTTAAAATAGTATTGAATTGAAAATAGAAGTTTGTTGTTATAAATTTTATTTAATTTTATTATTTTGCAAGTAATTCAAACTTATTTTAATTCTATAAAAAATATAGGAGGGATTTCTATTCTATTCTTGGAGTAC
This sequence comes from Olivierus martensii, assembly GCA_000484575.1. Taxonomy (NCBI): domain Eukaryota; kingdom Metazoa; phylum Arthropoda; class Arachnida; order Scorpiones; family Buthidae; genus Olivierus; species Olivierus martensii. The sequence continues at coordinate 75,509 of AYEL01056696.1, read as the reverse complement.
CTCGCACTGCTACTTTAAATCAAATAAAGAAAGCATATAGGCAGCTTGCTAAAGAATTACATCCTGATAAGAATAAGGAAGATCCTAAAGCACAAGATAAATTTGCAGATTTAGGTGCTGCATATGAGGTAATTTTTTATATATAAGATATAGTTTTTATTTATAAATGAAATCAGAGATGTAGTTGAAATCAAAAATATTCAATTCTAAAAAAGTAAAATGTTATAAAATGCCACTTTCTTCAGGTATTATCAGATCCTGATAAAAGAAAGACATACGATCAATATGGAGAGGAAGGTTTAAAAAATGATGCTTTTAGTGGAGGAAATGATCCATTTGCAAGGTGAGATTCTCTTTCTTTTTTTATAATAATTAAATAAATAATTTTTCTATATAATATGATTTTTATTACTTGCATAATTTCATTTTATATATAAAGTATTATCTTTAAATTATTTTGATAGTTTCTTTGGTGATTTTGCCTTCTTTGGTGGAAGTCAACGGTCAGATTCACAAGAGATTCCACGAGGAGCTGACTTAGTCATGGATCTGTGGGTAACATTAGAAGAATTATACTCTGGAAATTTTGTAGAGGTAATAATGTAAATGAGTTAGAAAATTTTATATGAATTTGTAATATCTCTTTGACTCTCCTTTCAAATTGATCATAAAACTGTGTGTAAATTAAGTTTGTCCTATATCTATCTATTGGTTATCACCTTTTAACATATATATAATCTGATTTGGATAAAATTCCATGTTATTAGATCACATTAGAGAACTGAGTCTATTGAAAATGATCAGTATTGAATCATATCTTTTGACAGTTTTGTCAAAACAATATCTTATGTAAATAATTGATTTGAATTGAATTTATATATTGAGATCCACTAGATCATTTTTAACTCATACAATCCTCTAGTAAATTTTAATAATATATATGAATGCCATTTAAATTGGATAATAATCATATGACACATGGTTTTTGACAGACATCAGATAAATATGATCAAACATCAATCATTTTTAATAGTTTTTGTTCCCTGGAAATACCAATACTGAATATAAATTTCATTCAGATTAGATAGTATTTCTATGAGATGTTGTCCCAAGATTTGTAAATATCTTTTCTTACATAGTAATATTGATCTGATATTGATTATTTTCAATAAATCAAAATTGATAATTTTTAAATTTTCAAAATGATGTAAAATGGAATAATGGAAACAGTCGCATGATCAATTCATCAGTTTTAACTAGTTTATTATAAATATAGTTTTAAAATTAATATACAAATTATTGTTTATGATCTTTGAAAAATAAATATTAACAGGTTATTCGGAATAAACCTGTAATGAAATCTGCAAGTGGAACTCGAAAATGTAATTGTAGGCAAGAAATGGTAACAAGGCAGTTAGGACCAGGAAGATTTCAGATGATGCAGCAAACTGTATGTGATGAATGTCCCAATGTAAAGTAAGTTTTGCTATTTTTAATTACAGTTAGTCTTTTTGAATAATTATGTGGTTTAGTTCAAATCCTGCAATCAGAAGTCAAAAATATTCAAAATTTATGGATTTCCCATTACTAATCTTTATTAGGATATTATACATCAGTGCTTCTCAAAGTGAGAGTCTCAACCTCATATTGGGTCGCGTAACAAAATTTGGGATCGCAGAAATTTTAGCAAATGTTTTAATTCATATTCCTAGTTTATATACCTATATACCCAAGATTGCGAAAATATTTTCTCGAATAAAAGGGGTCGCCAAGTGGAAAAGTTTAGAATTGCTGCTATACATTATATTCTAAATACACACTATACATTATCATCATAAACACAAAAACCACAAGAAGCAAACAAATAAAAAATTCTTTTGGTACATCAGTCTGTTGCCTATAGATTGGTGCACACATAAGTTGCACTGATCACTAGCAGAATTCACTAATAAAATGATCAGCATAAGTACAAGTGATTATAAATTGAGAATGACTTGTAATGTTTTACTTTGAACAAACTAATTTTTAAAAATAATTGTAAATATTACTTTTATATTAAATATTGAAAGATTAATTATATAAATGCAATTTAATTTTTGAAAAATGCAAAATGGATAAATTAATTGGATATTATTAAAATTTTTTAAACATTACATTAGATATGAAAATTTGTTTGACATAAATATTTATAAAATAATACACCTATTGAAACTTGAATATACTCAAAATCATTAGTCCATCTGTAATAGATTATAATGAAAACATATTAATTTTAACTTATATACATGAATTTTTTAAACTGCATTGTGTTTAAAATATAGTTCTTGACTTATAATCATGAAATATTGGGATTGGTTAATGCAGTTAACATATGCACAAGTCCATACACAATAGCTCAATAAACTGGCAATGTCCATTTCCTTCTGGTTCTTTCAATTTTCTGTTCATAAGTTTACATAATGCTGTATTAAGCAGTAATAATGTGTAATTGTTAGATTGGTTTCACTTGAAGTCATAAGTCAAAGCAGATGCTCAACATAACATACACCATCAAAATCATGATCTTTAACAAAAAAAGTACAAGACAGACTTCATACTACTAGTTAAATTATAAACATAAAAGCTTTTATTATTTCAAAATATTAGTTTATATTACAAACATATTACATATACAGTGTATTTTTTATAGCTTTTATAAAATATTTTAAAAAACAATTGATATCAAAACAATAATAACTATCGTCATCATCAAAAGGCAACCACATGTAATTGTTAGATATAAAGTATTTTTGATTTACAACATAATCCTAAAAGTTTAAGCCTGTTGTAAGTCAAGAACTATCCATAAAATTAATTTTAAATAATTTGTTTTTTTGAGAAAATATACTGTATAAGTAATACAGATATACAGTGTGTCCCAGAATAACATCCTGCTCTTAATATCTTAGCTTCTACCCAATAGGAAAAATCCATTGAGATTTTATTTTAAAGCCTATCCCCTGTGCTATTTGACAATGGATCTAATTGAATTGAAAATCCATCTATGTTCACAAACTGAAAAAACAGCACTCTTCGCAGTTGAGGAACAAGAAAAACTGCAAAGAGTGCTGTTTTTTCAGTTTGTGAATTTGTGTAAATTTCCAATCTCCATGTAAATTTTATTATTGAAGAAAAATTATGTGAATTATTTGAAGGAAATCAGGATTTGATTTTAAAATACAGAATATAATTTTGTAAAAGGATTATATCTCTAAAGTCAATAGGTGAAAGATATTTGTGGAATGACTGAATATAAACTATCCACCGACATCCTCTTATATAAAGGCATATACCCATAGTGGCAAAATTGTGGCTCTTTGGTATCTTTTAAATTTAAAAAATGTATTAAATAATTATTTTCTTTTTTGGTGAATAAATAATTTCTTCAGTAATAAATATTGAGTAAAAATGTGTTCTAAAAAATCATTTGTGCATGTTTAATATCAGAGGAGTCGTGTCAGTGTCGGCAGAAAAATGTAGGTGTCGGTGTCGGCACATTTTCCTGCCAACACTAGCCCTGACAGTTTGTTTCCAGAATAATATCCCAATTTTAATATTTCAGCTTCTATTTATAAAAAAACTCAATGAAGTGTTATTTAAAGCTTATGCAATTGAACCGAAAATCCATTTAATATCAGTTAATTAGAAGCTATAAAAACTTTTTCTTAAACTTCAATTCAGGATATTTCAAGTTCTAAGCATCATAAGGAAATTGATTCAGGTACTGTTAGAGCAAAAGCAGGACAATGTTTTTAGTGATACACAAAAAAATGCTAGGATATCATTTGAAATAAGTGAGAAAATATACATTTTGTATTTTTTTAGTAAACATAGATGGACTATTTCACTAAATAATTATTTAATACATTTTTTAAATTTAAAACTAATAAATTATGAGCAATGAGAAAGTTATTGCCGACGCCAACACCCCAGCCCTGCAAACTGTATATGCCTAAAGAAAACAAGCAAAAAATATAATCAAATAAAAAATAAATCATTGTTTTCTGGACATCAATTTATTAAATCTTGTTTTTACAAAATGAGAAAATTATCTTTTTGCAATTGACTGATTGATTAATCTGTATATTAATATGCTGTACATTCAATTTTGTTATTCTCTAGCTTTTTTATTGCTTGATCTAAAAATGTGGTGAGGTATCAGTCAACACTGATTTTGTGTAGTTATTGAGAATAGTTTTTATTTTTAAATAATATCTTTGATTTTTTTATAATTATTGAAAAACCAGTTAATGCTGAAGTTTTAAAAATTCCCAATAGATAGTGGGATGCAAATATTTCCATCAATATGATGTGTCACATTTTTCTTTCTCAGCTAGGAAGGCAGTTATGGTGTCAATTGCTACAAAATTTTATATAAATGTGTGAAATATTTTATTTTTAATTTGACTATTGATTAATCTGTAATTATTGAAAATCAAGTATTAATAAAATTATAAGTTTCCCAATAGATTGTGACGTGTATATGACATTACTGATATGTGACATCAATAGGAAAATGAAGGTATATATGTCATGGTAGGATAACTTGTCACTGTGACAAAAAGTTTGGATTTTATAATTTCTTTTTAACCTTAGAACTGGGGAGCCTTCAGGACAGTCAGACACAGGTTTGAACCTTAATCAGGATTTCTGACACCAGCTGGATTTGCAGCAACACAGTTGATTCTGGCAAATGATCTGACTCCAACTCCACCTTTTAAAAAAAAATCCAACTCCGACTCCCTAAAATTTGTAAGGTCTGATTCCAGGCAGTTTAAAATTTCGACTCAGACTCCACCCAAAAACCTCCAACTCTGCAACCCTGGAATAAACGTGGTAGGCGTGAGTAAGAACAGGGCAGGAGAACTGGAAGACGCAATAAGTCAGACATCATGAATTAACATTCACAATAAGCATTTAATGAGAGAGATTCCCATACATTATTTTACACATTAACAATTTAACATGTTGGTGGGAAGAATAAATACCTTATCATGAGTTGACAATCAATGGTGTGTCGATGTCTTTAATTCAGGTCTTTGAGGAAGACGTACAAGAAGTAAAGAATGATGACCTGTTTTAACTTCCGGAATAGGCAAAGATATCTCCTGGAAGATAAACGGAGAATTCAGATGGAGGAACACAGAGGACAATGTCAGCAGATGAGCTGGAGGAATATTCAATTAATATTCTCATTCATTGAAAAAACTGATGAACTTGGATTAAGAATGTGGACAGATGACGATTATGGTAATGGATTGATATGCCGGAGGAGAAGACAGTGAATGACAGGCGGATCAAAAAGAGGATGGAGACGATGGTCATGGATAATTAAGAAGAAGACCCCGACCCTTTGTTCAGTGGGTCTTTATATTGTTGATTGTCTCCTCCCCATCAGTCCAAAGGCGGGCAATCTGGGCCTAAAGATGACCTTCTTGGCCTGGGTTTCTCCCTCAGATTTTATCCAGATCTGATAGCCCGGGTCGTAAATTCATAATTTCACTCAAATAAAGGTTGTTTTCATTTTGGTTTCCAGCGTAGTCCTCTTATCTCCGTATTTTATGATAAATATGGTTATTCTTGCCTTAATCATCATTTTCCGTACATGATGTTTTCAGGACATTGATATGTGCTATTGATTAAATTGTTTTTGTCCTTTGTCAGATCCTGTGATCCTCACAGAACTTTAGATTATCTATGTAACTGCTATTTATTTTATATATAAAAGAAAATTATTTGCAACTAATAAAAAAAATAATAGTTAAAATGAGCAAATAAAATAGCTTTTAGTGCAGTCATATTGTGACCTGGTATATGACGACATCTCTAAAATGGTGAATCTGGCACAGCAGTTCATCAGCATATCAATGACATCATATGATTTTTAACTGCCTATACTTAAGTATATATAAGAGCTTTGTATATGCCAGGAGTGGCCAAACTTTGTGTCATTTACAAGTCTCACAGGAAAATCTCTAATACTTGAGAACTGCAATGAGTTTCCAGGTCAAAGTGAGCTGCATCAGTTTTTTTTTTCTTGAATAATCCTAACAAAGGTTTCAAAAATTGTTTATATTCCACATGCATTTATTTCATATAGATGCATGCTACTTTTTACAATAAATGAAAAAATTAAAAATATATCATTTTTTAAATTAAATAGATAGATATTCCATTTAACTATTGATTTTTATAGTATGGAACCACATTGAAGATACCAAAGAGCCACAATTTGGCCACTATGGGTATATGCCTTTATATAAGAGGATGTCGGTGGATAGTTTATATTCAGTCATTCCACAAATATCTTTCACCCATTGACTTTAGAGATATAATCCTTTTACAAAATTATATTCTGTATTTTAAAATCAAATCCTGATTTCCTTCAAATAATTCACATAATTTTTCTTCAATAATAAAATTTACATGGAGATGTGGTTGCCTTTTGATGATGACGATAGTTATTATTGTTTTGATATCAATTGTTTTTTAAAATATTTTATAAAAGCTATAAAAAATACACTGTATATGTAATATGTTTGTAATATAAACTAATATTTTGAAATAACAAAAGCTTTTATGTTTATAATTTAACTAGTAGTATGAAGTCTGTCTTGCACTTTTTTTGTTAGAAAGATCATGCTTTTTTGATGGTGTATGTTATGTTGAGCATCTGCTTTGACTTATGACTTCAAGTGAAACCAATCTTTGACATTTTATTTTATAGATCAAGTGATAAAAAATGTAGAGGATCTCAATTGCATGGGAAGGTGCCTATGTTACTTTTGCTAGTTTTAATTATGTTGCCAAATCCAAATCATGGGATAGTATAAAATTAATAAATGTATCAATGAAAAATATTATTGAACATTAGATATTTTATTTAAATTATAATATAAGTGTTTACAAGGTAGTAATGAGATGATATATTAGAATTTTCATTTATGTTCAATATAATGTAATAAATTTTATTAATAACATTAAATATTAATGTAAAATTTGACTAATAATAATAATAATAATAATAATATGAGATGATATATTAGAATTTTCATTTATGTTCAATATAATGTAATAAATTTTATTAATACCATTAAATATTAATGTAAAATTTGATTAATAATAATAATAATAATAATCTTGTATAGTAGTAATAAATATTTCTGAAACATTAATGTTGTTAACTTGGGAAATTGAATGAATTTCAAATTTAGTAGTAATTTTTAGAACATACGAGCAATGTTTCTTAATATAAAAAAACTCTAATTCATAAAATTTTATGCACTACAACTGAATTATTCTGGTAATATAAGATGTAATGTTTAGAACAGTATTGTCCAACAAATAGCCATAGCCGAATCCAATCTTATGAAAGGTTTAGTTGTGCTCATGAATAAAATTCATAATACTATTCAAACATATAACTGCTTTACCAAGATAATATAGTTAAATTCTAAGCATCGACAGCAGTAGATTAATCAATAAAAAAACTTTATTTGCATAGTACTTTCAATTGCTATGCAATCATCATCAGTGCTAAATTACAATCACTAACATAAAACCATTATAACAAAGAATAAAATTCATTTTTTATCTGGAAATTTGTTTTGCTTAATCATAAATCAATTTAAAAATAGTCGTCTTTAGAATGTATATGCATGCAAAAAAGTTGAAATTATAACTATAATGCATGTTAGTATGATATATCATAACAAACAATTCCTAATTGATAAGACAAATATTAATATTTTATTCTGATGATATACTATTTGCATAAAATTTGGCTTACTGGTATAAAGAAGTTGGACTATGTTGATTTAGAACAGGGCAAATAATAAAAAAATATATAATGCAGACTGATTATTTTAGACTTGTAAATGAAGAAAGGTTACTAGAAATAGAAGTTGAGCCTGGAATGAAAGATAGTCAAGAACAAAGATTTGTGGCTGAAGGTTGTTAATTTTTCATATGCCTTTTCTTTCTTTTTATTATAAACTAAATTTTGATATTTGTATGATAGGTGAGCCTCATATAGATGGAGAACCTGGAGATTTAAGGATTAGAATAAGAACTTTACCGTAAGTACAGAAATCAATTTTCTTCTCGTATTTGAATTTTATTTCATGAAATCTTATTCATTTTATTGTAAAGTATTAAAAATATTTTTATTCAAAAGTTGTTTAAAAATATTGTTATTCAATTTGAATTTTTTTTTACAGACATTCAATATTTGAAAGAAGAGATGATGATCTTTATACAAATGTCACAATTTCTTTAACAGATGCACTGAATGGTTTCCAGATGGAAATAGTTCATTTAGATGGACACAAAGTAAGAAATGTCTTTTTTATCTTGATATATTTTTAGTATCAACAAATTTAAGAAAGAATTTTAATTTTTAAGGTACAAATAACTCGGGATAAAATTACATGGCCAGGTGCAAGAATAAGGAAAAAAGGAGAAGGCATGCCAAACTATGAAAATAATAATCTTCATGGGACTTTATATATAACGTTTGATGTAGATTTTCCTAAAGGAGAACTTGACAACGAGGCTAAAGAAGGTAGTATTAAATAAATAAATGTAAATAAGTAATAAGAAAAAATTATATAATTTTTTTATAAAAATATAATTTGTTTTCAGCCATACGTAAGATATTGAAAGAAGAATCCAAGACCAAGGTTTATAATGGTTTAAGAGGATATTAATAGTTTTAAATTTAGTTCTGTTGAAATGTAACGGAAGGCCAAATTTAAGATTGTTTCCAGAACACACTAATTCATCCAAGCATTTATTATAATTGAGAATACATTGTCCTGTTATTTAAATACATATTCTGTATCAGTCATAAATTTTAAGACTTATGATTTTTCACAAAGAGTATTTTTATTCTCACTGACGAATCTTCTCATTCAATTGTATTTAAATATTTTAAGATATTATTTAGTATTGTTTTTATACATTCTGCAATACTGCAGTTGTCCATTGTTTTGAATAAGAACATTATGTAAATTTCTTATTTCAGTTTGATACAAGTCAAATAAAATTGACAATCCATTTCTGATTCTGAAATTTTGATTAATTTCTCAAATTAAGCAAATCCTACTTAAAGGAATATGTATGGTACTATGTATATTTGCCTTATGATATAATTAATATATAGTAGGAAAGAAAATATTAATTTAAAATATAAAGGAAATAAAAATAAATTCTTGATATTTGTATATGATATATTTAAAAATACAAAAATTTAAATGTATCAAATGGTCAGTGATTTTATCATGTTGATAATGGCTTATAAAAATATTAGAATACTATCAGAAGTTGATTATTAAATTATTTATTATGAAGATAAAAACTTTGTCAATCATTTTGAGAAATTTATAATTCCCACGTGCTTCATCTTTCAATCTATATTTATAAAATGCTTAGACTGCGTATGTCTATACAAATTTGAGTGGCCTAGAAAGCTAAAATTTAGAGATACTCAGAACAACAGAGCTTTAGAGAGAGCACTGAACTGGTTTGGAAAAAATATAGCAATTCAAAATTCCATCCCAAAGAAACAGAAAAACTAAATCTCCAATGTTTATTTTATGGCTTAAAAATTATTTTCTTGAGCATTTCATGCTAAGAAAAATATCCCTTTGTATATTGGTTGTAAAATTTATACTGAAAATTGAATAATAAAACTGGTGGCTCCTGAATTTTATGAATTTTTAATATTTAACAAAAATTACTATATAGAATTTTTGGGGCTACAGATTATGAATCTGATGATATTAAATTCAAAATGGCAGATCCAATATAGCAGCCTGAAATTCAGTAAATATTTTAATTTTAAAATCCAATTCTGTTGGTGGTGAATGGATTGACTATCTGGAAATACTGTGGCTTTTTATCCAGAGGACTGGGCTCGAATCCAGACCCCATCCCTTGAAAAGTATTTGATGGTCTGAACTAATACAAATGATTCTGAACAGTGCCATCCTTTGATGTAAGTGGTCTATGGCAGTGCCTCAATTCACTCACTCAGCTATCAAAAGATAAAAAAAAAATATCATTTATTGAGAAAAAAAAAGATACAATGACAAAGTTTCCATAAATATTTGTCTCTCTTGAAGAGATATGGTTCATCTATCCTTACATAAACAGGCTTATATACAAGTTTTTAATATTTTTCAGCTTCTGTAAAAAGCTGAAAAATGAAATGTGGGATTGAATTCTAAATTTTTCAAATGATTCATGAAGTGTTTTTGTAAATTATGTAGTATTATCTTTATAACAAATAGTTTAATAATAAACTTCTGATGATCTAATATTTTTATATTCCTTCATCAATTGATAATCACTTGATCATTTAATTTCAATTTCCAATTTTTTAAATAACCATAATAAAGTTATATAATTTTATATTGATATTAATAATACATAAATCAATTGATAATCACTTGATCATTTAATTTCAATTTCCAATTTTTTAAATAACCATAATAGTTATATAATTTTATATTGATATTAATAATACATAAGTTTTTTTTTTACTCTGTGATGCTTGATTATTGTAAAACATGTTTTATATTAATTTACTTCTAATTGGACCATTTATTTTGAAAGTGGTGTAAGTCCATTTTTTTAAAACTATGAGATATTACATAAATAAAAAGTTTACACTAAATTAATGTAATATTTCAGGTTTTTAAAAAAACGGGACTTACACCACTTTTAAAATAAATGGTCCAATTATTAAGATCAGTCATTTTAAACTAAAAAATACTGTAGGTAAACTGGAACTTATTTGGGGTGAGCACTATCTATATTTAATGGTAAATTATATTTTACAAAGATATTAAAATTAAAATAGAATTTTGATAAACAATAAATTTGTAACAAATTTAACTTGCATAAATAACAAATGCGTAATTTTTAAGGGATTTTACTATATATAAAATATTTTATTAAATTATTATTAGTAAAAAGCAATCAGTTTTAGGAATAATTAATTGATCATTTGTTTCTGACTTAATAGACTACTAATTTTGGAGTGATTAAAAATTCATGATTAAATTGTTATCAAAATCATGTTTTTGATATTCAGTGATCTCTATTGAATGTCAAATATCTCAAATGCATTAGTTCAATAACCTCAGCAATAGAATGTCAACAATTTTTAAACAATTGAAAGTTGCAGAATTAATTTTATTTCAGAATAAATTTTAATAGCATGACTGTCCCAATGAATTTTATGAAAATTCATTGGGACGATCAAACAGTTCAAAAGTTATTAGACATATTTGGAGTTTGAATGATAGGAGATAGTATTGATTGATGTGTTATTGAGATATCTCTTAATATTGATATCCTCATAAATTTTGTAAAAATCTACTAAAATAGTTCTGAGATATTCTCTTTATATATCCTGAAGTTTAAAGGTCAGTCATTTTTAAATGGCTGAAGATAGATGATATGAAAAGTTATTTTTTGGCAAAAATTAATAAAACATTGCAGTAGACAGTTAATGGAGATTATATAAGCTTCACTTTCCATCAGAAAATAGATTAAAAATGTGAAAATATAAAATTATTTGATTTTTGCTATGATTTAGAGAATAGAAAATTTTAAATGATTATCATTTCTTGAAAATACGACATGGACTGTTAATAACAGGATTTTCTAAGCTGATGAAATGGTACTAAATGTTGAATACTTGTATAGAATTTCTATAATCAAAGTAATGTCATCCTTTTAATAAGTGGAAAGATACTGGAAAATAGAACAATGGATAATAATTGCCAGAAAACATGATGCACAATTAAAAAATGCTGCAATGAGTCACAAATGCAATATTGAAAATGAGTCTTACAGGGCGGAATAGAGTCCAATCCGAAAATAGAATAATATGTAATTTCAATACCTGAAAGTTGCTAACATACGTGATTTGAATTTTTGACTTTTACTGTAGCACCAAATTTAAATGCAGATATTTGAATCTTAATAGGTGGTTAGTTAAAATTTTAAAGATAGCTTTGTATCCTGCTTTAAAAATCGAATCAAATTTGTTTGTTTAAAAATCTTGCTAATATAATTAAAATATTTAACAAAAGAAGTAACCAATAAAAAACTCGCACGATTTATCTAATCAGGAAGATAGTACAAGCTGTTTTGAGGTACTATCTAACCGTGGAATAAAATTTATTTCTTTATACTTCCGTAAAGTTGTGCAAAGCTATTTTTAAAATTGAAAAAGTTTAGTTAATGATTAGTGGTATGGATTCTTAGATTTTATGCTTGTAACTCATAACACAAACACTTTCAATAATAATCCGAAAGAATGCTGTTTTTTACATTATTATTGACGATGATGGGCCTCAGCCTGTAAGATTGAATTGTGAAACTGGGTTTCAGCTAAGCATTTGGTGTGCAGGGTGGGTCTTGTAGGAGAAATTGAGAAACGTAGTAGTCCCAATTATATGAACTTATCCTGCTGGTCGGCCGGATGGCCGAGTGGTAAAGCTTTGGTTTACCACCCTGGAGGATCCGGGTCCTACAACTCCAGTTTTTCAACGAGAGGTCCTGACCCGGCCCGTTGAATCCCAACCTTCAACCATCCGGTTGATCCTATCATGGGTGTTTGTCAGCCTATGATGGGCTCTACAAGTGGACGCCACCAGATACGGTATAACCTTCGTGCGATATAGCAGCTTAACCTCTAACCTTATCCCGCTGGGGGGTTCATCTCCGGAATGGTAGGGAAGAGGTGTGTTTTGAAAGCGCTACTTTTCAGTTCCCATCTTCATACATGGTAACAGCATATAATGATGCCGTCCAGTTTTACTCATAATGGAAGTTCTGCCTATCCATTGAGGTTTCTGAAAAATAAAAAAAAACCATAAAGTAGGTGAGGCTTTGACATTGGTTCGGTCGTTTATGTTGGAATTACGTTATGTTGGAATTAGTATAATTTCACTGACTAACGTCACCGGGCAGAAAATATATGTTTCCCCTATGGATGGATGAATGAATCCCTGTCATTTGACCATGTTGTAAGAGGCAACAAGAGAGTTCTGCCTTTCTTCCAGTAATCTATCATGTTTTCTGTTGTTAGCATTCTTTTAAATTTTCTCCTACAAAAGCCGGGTTCGAATCTTGGGTCCATCCCTTGAAAATATTTGTCATGGGATCCGAGCCCGGCGTCGATCCCCGTACTCCCCAATCCGGCTGAATAAAATTTATCAGTTTTCTAACAAAATATTCGATAAATTGAAGAGATGTAGTTTGTGTATCAACTACTATTTCCTTGCTGATGTTTCAGTGATATCGTGAAAGTGTGAATAGCACTCCTTTAAGACAAAAATACTAATTTTAATATTTATTTAAACAGCATACATTACAAATATTGCACGATTTGACATATAATTAAGATAAAAGTATAAGAAGCACATCTAATTATTCAAGTGTTTACATCGAAAAGTAAATTTTAAAGGATTTGAATTCGATCTCAGATAACACAGCTCGATAGGATCATTAAACTTCGTGTAGTAAACGTGTTTACGGAAAATTGCAACCAACTCAAAACAGCGTTTTAATCGACGAACTTTTCTTATTTAATTCTGTAAATTGCTTCTTTTGAAAGAAATTTTTTGATTTGATAAAAGTTGCAAACCAATCCAAAGTTTCGTATATGTTAAATAAGGAGACTCCCAACCATATTCCTACGTAACCTCCAAAATAACTAAATACTTCGATAGCCTAGAAGAGAAAATATCGATGTAATACTTGTATCAAAAAGTTATTAAATTTCTTTGTATTATAATAAAACATTACTTCATATTTCGGCGAATAAGTATATAGGAGTACTTCGGGTCTTTGAACGTACAGCATCAGGCTAGATGCTCTTTTTCTAAAAAAAAAATTATTTGAATCATGGCTATTATTTAATATAAAATGCTGAATGAGACTGAACAAACTTACTTAATGTAAGAAGCAGATTTCCCTGGAAAGTAGTTCTGTCTAAGCTGCAAATTTAAACTCATTATTCAGTTTATCGTCATTATTAATGATTTTTTTGTGCGAAACTTACCGATTTGACGAATTGTTTCGGAAGATCTTTTTCTTCGATATCTATGTTGTATTCTAATGATCTGAAACATATTTTTTATGCGCATAAAATGTTAACTTCGATATATCATAAAAATATATAAATCGTCTGTTGATGTCTATGCTAACAATACAATGGTGGGCCGGATGATCGCGTTGTTGGTTGGTTGGTTAGATTAAGCCGCCATATCCTCATGGGATATTCTGTATCTGGCGGCGGCCACTTATAGAACCCATCACAGGCTGGCCAACACCCATGATGGGGTTCAACGAGCCGGGCCCGGATCCCTCCTGAAAAACTGGAGGTGTGGGACCCGGATCCTCCAGGGTGGTAAGCCAAAGCTTTACCTCGCGGCCATCTGATGACCGCGTGGTAAAGTTGTGGCTTATCACCCTGGAGGATCCGGGTCCCCACACCTCCAATCTTTCAGGAGAGGTCCGTTGAACCCCATCCTTTAACTATCCGGTTGGCCAGCCTATGATGGGTTCTATAAGTGGCCACCGCCAGATACAGTATATCCCTGGTGAGATATGGTGGCTTAACCAATGGCATAGCTGAAAACTGAGAGGCCCCCGGCATATAGCATGGTTACAACGGCGTAGCTGAAAACTGAGAGGTCCTCCGCAAAAATGTCGATGGGGACCTCCTTTTTAATTTATCGATATAATTTATTTCAAACGCTATCTAAATTCTGTAACGCAGGGCGTCGACGTATATTTATAATAAATGTCGGCGTAAAAATGATTTGCTTAAACGTAAACGATCAAAACCCTGTAGTTCTGGGTGTCAACGTTTATTTATAAGGATGTCGACGTAAAAAAAGCCCAACGCAAACTAAGTTCAACAGAGGAGAGTTATTCAAATTTTAATTAAGTAAATGACCAGAATCTCTTAATTTATTGATTTCTATTGTTTTAATAAATCTAATATTTTTCTTTGGTCGAGTTATGTAAAATTTTAAAACCATCATTAAACACATGATTACATTCTAACATATGATATGCATAATTTGATTTACTTGTTCTTCGTATAAGATTTAAACTTGTGTCGTATAGATGTATACAGCTTAGTTTGTGGTAGCTTGCCCCCTTTTGAGAGCATGCATTACTGTAGCGTTTAATCAAACAATCGCTGCACCCGGAAACATAAAAAATGTATGTGAAGACAATACATAAATTGTAAATTAGCGCTAACTAAGTTTTAGTATTCCAGCTAACGAACGCCGACGCCCTGTATTACATAGGTTTAACTGTTCTGAGTTAAAATCGAGGTTATTGGGGATTGATTGTTTGGGTTTTAAAAGTTTTTTCTTCAGGGTGAGTTAGAGCCCCCGCGTCGCGGGGTCTGCTGACCTCAGCTACGCCACTGGGCTTAACCTACTTAGCCTGTCGGCCAGATTGGCCGCGTGGAAACGCTTCGGCTTTCCACTCTGGAGGACCCGGGTTTGAGTCTCGGATCCCACGCCTTGAAAATATTTATCATGAGATCGGGCCCTGGCTCATGATCGGCTGACCCCTCCGCAGGGGTGGGCAGCCTGTGGAAGGGTTTGTTTCACCCCACCACTTACTATTCTTCTTGAAATGGAAAGTGGCGTCATCTATTGACAAAAAAGATTCCATGTGACTTCTGCTGGCATTATGTGAAATACAAAGTCTTCGTACCGTCTCTACCACAGGACCTCCAGAATCTGCGACACCACATCACAGCTGCCATTGCCACAATCATCCCTGATATACTAAGTAGGGTTTCTAGAATAAATGTGTGCCATGTGACCAATGATGGGGACATTGAACATTTGTAAGATAGGAAAATATAATTTGGTGAATGCACTTTTCATTTTTATAATCATTTCAACATATGTCTATGTCTCTCTGTGAAAATCAGTCATTTGTAATGCTTCACGGACTTTGTGAACACCTTGTACATTAATCATGGATATATTATACATCCATGACATACTGCCGCTCATCCATGCTATCAATCACCAGTGTATGGCTATCAATACATCCATGCTGTCGATCAATCTAAGCTGCCATCTTTCGATAATTTCATAAAATTACCGAATAAATTAAGCCTATAACTTACTTGCAAGCTCTAGGGCATTTCCAGTGACACTTATGCTTGATTTCTGATATGCAATCTTTATCTAAGGAAATAGTAAAATAAAAAAAAGTCAAATAATGCTTTAATACCAAGAAATTTTGAAACTTTTTTTTGGCTAATTACTGACTAGAAAAATTTCATAGGCAATATTATATAATTTCAATTAAAGGTTGCCAGCTTAAATTTGTCCAGATTTACCTGCACGACCCTGTATAGGATTTATTACATTCCTAGTAAAATATGATTAGTTACAGTAATAATAATATATTTAATAATTTTAAAAAATTAGGAAATTGTTTACTTTTTGCTGTTACAGTTTAGAGTAACTGCTGATATCTGCTTTTCCAATAATTAATTACAAATTGATGAATTATAGTACAAGATTCACTTCATTGACATTATATGAAATAAATCCTCTTGATTTTTAAGGGAAAAAAAGGAAAATTTATCTTCAATCAAAAAGTAACTAGACTATTTACATAGAACAGATCGAAAAACGTAAAATGCCAATCTGTTGTGATGATCTAAATTTGACCCTGCTTCACCCTGGCTGGGCAGTGAAAGAATTACAGATGTGATGGGAAGATTCAAAGACAATAAGGATTTAGTGACATTTTCAAAAATTGTGATTCAAAAATAAATATGAAGGTCATTTTCTTATTAATTAATATATTTTGTTACATGTAATATAATATGGTAAATACATGTATAGAAACCCGTAGATTTTTCAGAAGTTTCCTACTTTATTATTGATATAGGCAATCCTTGAGTTACAAATCTTCATACTTACAGACATACCAATTCATTTTCAAATTTCAGAAAATTTAAAAACTCTTCAAGAATTTTAAATATTATGATAGCAAAATGCTTTAGCAACAACTGTAATGTAAATCTGGACAGTTACATTAACATATGGCAATATTTCAAGTGGCAGAGATTATACCAAAAAAATCCTCTCTATATAATAGAAAGTGTTTGTTTAAATTCTGAAATAATAACTTCTAATTAGTTTAATTATGAAATATATTATAAAATATAGTATAAGAAATTATTTTTGTAATTCTGGGTGCTCTGTAACAATGATTTCCAAGTTATGGATTTACTAGATATGTCGATGACGTCTTTATCGTCTGTGACAGCAGCAAAAATGTTGTATCCATCCTTGAACATTTTAATGACAACACTCTTGACCTTAGTATTAAGTTGTAACAGTCTTCACTGGTAAACGTTTATTACTTGGATGTAGATATTATATTCAGTGATAATAGTTTTTATACTACTGTATACAGGAAAACCACATATGCACCTGTCTTCATCTCCTGGTGGTCATGTAAGATCCCCTTTTCGTATAAGATATCTGCATTTCGTTTCCTATTAAATAGAATGGAAACACATTGTAATACTTTAGCCGCTAAGAAAAAGGAATTTGCTATAATAAGTGAACGAGCTACCTTGCATGTAGAGCATAACTCTACATTCATTAATAATAATAAGAAGTCTTTACAGGTAAGCAAGCAAAACATCTCTAACCATATGTATCCACCACAGAATATTTCCTACACCAGCTCTGTTAAATACCATAAACCTATGGAGACTATCAAGAAAGTGCTCTACAATAGAAATGTAATACTCCCATTTAATAAACTTGATACGGTATACCATAATGTAGAGAATGTCAAACCATCTGTACCAGCTTTGGACCATTCGTTTGCATTCAAATAACATTCTATTATTTATACATTATTTGTAATTTTCTGATGATGGCTTAATATAGCCAAAAGCTCTTCAAATCTATTAAAGTATATATTTCGACTTTTGATCTGTGCTGAATTATTAATGTTTAAATAAGAAGTGGGATGAAGTTATGCAATGAAGTGATGTAATTTTTGACAAAATATGATACATCTGAAAATAACTGTTAAGTTATGATAATTCTGAAAAAAAAAAATAAAAAAATTTTTATGTTAATTAATGAAGGGCTTTCATTATCAGATGGCAACGAATTATCAAAATTATCATTAATTTTTAATGAATATTTTTTTTAATACAGGAATGCCTCGATTATTGTGGTTTTGATTATCGTGATTTTTGATATATTGTGGTTTATAATTTGATACCAAAATTTCAATTATTGCATTCCAAATTTGAATTATCATGGCCATGAGATGTAGCCAGCCAACTACACATGCAACCAGAATTACATTTAGTTCAAGTTGCCACTCTCCAGGTAGCTCTCTTGTAGCACTTCATTTTTATCCAACAGCACTTGTTCACTACTTACCAGTAACTATCTGCCTTTGCTTAAAGTACATGTGGATATTTATTTATTTTTCTTATTTACCCTTACAATGAATGCTAAAAGAAGCAAGGATGATATCAAGTCTACAACTATCAAGAAACGTGGAGTGATCAGCTTAGAAGATTAACACGTTTAACACATTTCTTTTTTTACTTCATATAAAATTTAATTAATAGATTTGAAAAATCCTTGTCAGTGATCACCTATTTTACATGCATTATTTATCCTGATTATTGCAGATTCAATTATTGCCGTATTTTTTGTTGCAGTAATAACTGCGATAATCGAGGTATTCCTGTAGTTTTATTTTTCATTGTAAAGAAATCATTTTTTTGTTGGAAATGAATAATTTTGATAGAATTCTTTGTCATTTATAATCAGGACAAAATAATAATTTATAAGTCCATAATTGGAAAGTAGGAATCTACAGAATGAATATTTTATGAAGAAGAACTCTAAAAAGCACTGTTAGCAAGGTAATAAATTTATTGGCATGAAACGTTTTCGGACTACATCTAGTCCCTCATCAGTATGCCTCTCTCAAGTGAAAATTACAAAATATACAAAATCAAACACAATTTAGAACCTTGGTTCACTTGAGAAGAGGCATACTGATGAGTGACTAGATGTAGTCCGAAAACGTTTTATGCCAATAAATTTATTACCTTGCTAACAGTGCTTTTAGAGTTCTTCTTTATATGTAGAGCAAGTGGTAGTATATATATTTTAGAATATTTTATGTTTAATTGGACACAAAGTAGAAATGAATATTTCCAAAATAACTATATTTACATTTAAAATAATAATGAAAAGATACATGTAACATAATATAAACTATTCACCATGAAAATATACCAGAAATATTCAATCTATTAAAAAAAAGTAATAATAATAAAATGAAAAATTCATTTTTCTGGTTTGTAATATTTATTTAATCAAAATTTTCTCATTTCCAATATTCTTTATCACAAATGGCCATTCTTTAGAAATAGTCATTGTATCTTTGGACAGATCTCAGAATAATGTTATCTTTTAACAGAATGGGATATTTTTATCTTACAAATAAATATTTGGAGTATTTTTATGAAAGTAAGTTTTATTAATCAATATTGTAATTGAAAATATATATTGTTTTCTCTAAATTTCATTAATTTCAATAAAATAAATAGGACTTATTAGACACACTGTATAATTATAACAAAATGAAATAATAATACCTACAAATATCTTAAGATGTATAAATATCATTTATAGAAATTTTCTAATTTTTTTTTACTTGAAGCAAATTAATTTTGAATATATATATCTAACAGTATTCTTCAGTTATGATAAAGTACAAGTATGGAATTAGATGACTATATTATTAACGAATGCATAAAATAAATAAAATTCTACAATTTTAAAAATATAGATTAGCAATCAATTATTTTAAACTAATCTCCTCCATTATTAATTAATTTGCACAATTGCTAAAATTATAACTACTGCTGAATAAATACTGCTCCATATTAAACTAGAATGTTATGAAATGTTATATATAAAAATTCATCTTCTAAATTATACTTACTTTTGACTTTCAATCATATTGTTATGTATTATAAATTTAGCTGATTGTGATTTCAAATAAAATATACAATTATATATTCTGTGAGGCTATATTAGAAAAAATTCCGAGTTTGAATTTGCATATATACATCAACATAACATTTCTTTTCATAAATATTACTTATTACTAAATTAATTTTGATATGATTTCAGATATTAATTAATTGAAGAGTTCAGTATTGAAATGAACAAAATTCAACAATACTTTATCTAAATTTGTGTTTCCCTTAGATAAAATTATTCTTCAAAAACATTTTAATATTTTAGAAAAAACATTTTTTCATAAGTTCTTAAGTTCAATATTTGCAAATTCAGTAATCGTGATGTGTTACAAAAAAAATAATTCTAGCAAATATGAAATTTACAATATATAAATATTATTTAAATTGGGTAATAATAATGTGAGTTATTGTGCTAACAAATAATAAATGGACAAACTAATTAATATGAAACTTAGAATTTCTGTTTCAATTAATCTAAGACAACAAATATCATGAATTTTATTTTATATAAGGTAACTGTGTGAAATTATATTATTATTATTATTATTAGTATATGTAATATATATCTAATAATAAAATAGTGTATTTTTCTTGCTTTAAATGCTTGTGATTTCTTGTTGTTTTTTTTTTATTGTTCTTTTAACTATATAAATTTGAATTATTTATTTCAAAACTCTATTTTCTGATTATTAAGTAATGATAGCATTCCAGTTTGTTTGTTTATAAATGTAATAAATTCTTCTACCTAAAAAATTGAGCTTGTATCTATTGTCTATATAACAAAGATAGAAAATAATGTTTATTTTGAATGGTTGAAATAAAAAGCATATTCACTCAACTAATCTGGCCAACTCAATAATGGGGTTAATCATCATAAAATGAATGGAGTTCTTTTGCTCAGAGCAGAATCAAATTCAGAAAATTTTCATGTGTGAGATCTAAAATTGGATCTGGATCCTCTAGGTTATAAGCCAGCATTTTATTACAAAGCCAACCAATAGATAATGTTGATTAATTTTCTGTGAATATTATGAAATAGCATTTTCATTGAATTCAAATTTTTTTGTAAAACACAAAAACATTTTTGTTTTATTTTTGATACACTTTGTTTTATTGATGATGAAACCCTTCAAAACCGTTATATCATTTGTTTTTGATTAATGCTTGTATTAAATTATTGTATTTAATGTTTTCTTGCAAAGAATATTTTATGAAATTGCTAAATAATGGCAAGTATCAACTTTGGAAATATTTTCTTTTTTTTAGTTTCACTTTTAGTCAGTAGTGTCTTCTTTTTTATCAAAGATTATTAAACAGCAGTTTTTTTAATCTATCTTTCAGTTGTGGTTACTAAGTGGTATAACATTTCTGTACCAATTTTATTGGTCACCCTCACTCTTGGTGGGTCAATTAGTTACTAGACAATTAAAGAAGAGAGTTCAATAGGCCAAGCCTGGAACTCTCTCAAAAAATCAAGAGGTATGGAACTAGAAATTGAATCTGGTTCCAAGATAGTAAGCAACTATTATACCATATGTTTATCTTTAAGAATGGAGATTGATGAGATCTCATTAAAACATGGAGGTATAGAACCATGAATTGAACCTGGAAACTCCAGGTAATAATGCACATCCTTACTAGCTATTTGCACAAATGGAGGTTTTTGTAATGCTTCCAAGTTATACTACGCTCACACTAGCGAAGTTAACCAGGATAAAAGTAACCCCGATCAAGTTAACCGGGAATACAGTAATCGACATAATTTCGGTGTTCATACGCGGTTAAGTTAATCGAGATTAACCACTTGTTCAGTTTCGTATAAGCAAGTGGCGCGAAAGTTGAGAAAAATTTTTTATACGCAGTTAAGTTAATCGAGATTAACCACTTGTTCAGTTTCGTATAAGCAAGTGGCGTGAAAGTTGAGAAAAATTTTTTGAATATAGAGGTGAAAGGTTAGAATTTTAGTTTTGGAATGAATATTTAATTCTCTAATGTATAGTTTTTTGAATGAATCTTTAACACGATGAAATTACTGATTCACACTTAATCATCAATAGGCGGAAAGGCAAATCTTCAATATTTTAATTTCATCTTTTGAAAAAACTATACATTAGAGAATTAATAATTCACCCCCCATTGACTGATGATTACAGCAAGAATGGACAATTCCATTGTGTCACAGTAGTTTTTGGAATAAATCTTTATTTCGTATTTCAACATGGCAGAGGACACTGGTTTAGGTACTACCTCAATGAGTACTACACACGGAGAGAGATAATTTCATCCTTCATTTTCTGCACACCTGTATCAGATAGAAGGGCAATCCTTTTGGAAAGTTTTCTCAATTTGTCGTCATCTTTCAATCGGTAGTATTTTCGTTCATATGGCATTAATGTAAAATTGTACCAATACCTTGCAGTAACATCAAAATTAATTATATCAAATAAATCCTATACCCAATATTCCTTACTTAAATTCTTTTTTATTTTATTTTTTATATCATTCACAGATCTTTGTATTCCAACTACTTCAAGTGCATATTGCATTTTACAATATACATTTAAATTTCTTTTGTTCCACCTAAGATCATCCAAATGCAATTTCCAAATATTCACCAGCAAATAAACTTCTGTCTATCCAATTTATAGACCTTTTATTAGATTTATTATCCGTGATTTCCATTTTAATTGTGGATTGAAAAACCATAGTCAAATTGTAAACCGTAATCTTTGAAAATTGTGGTAGTCAACACTTCACAGTATGTCACTTACTCAGTTGAAGAGAGTTAACTTGAGAACTGGGTTAAGTTAGCATCATTCCTCGCTAGTTGATCGGGGTTTGTTAATCCTGTTCCGTTCAAAAGCAAAACTTGATTGGGGTTAAAGACTTGATTGGCATTAGCTTCACTAGTGTGAACGTAGTATTAGCAGCCAGTTTTTTCATTAGGCACTTTTTCTAAGAAAAATTCATTATTTAGATTGATTTATAACAATTAATGCATTATAGAAATTATTTTGTTGTAATTATAGAATTTATTTTGTGGTCATTTATGTAATTGGATAGTATTTCAATTTGTTTCAATAAAGAAGGTTGACATTTTTGGGTCCAGGAACATATAATTTTTTTTTTTTTGGAAATTAATGGCAATTTAATTTTTGATTTATGAGAATTTGATTTACAAACATTTTTCAGAAATGCTCTATTCTCATAAAGTGGAATCAAAGTATAATATTAAATGCTATATTTTAAAATTATTTTTAATGTAAGCAATCATGGTTTATAGTAGAAATCCTATGGTCTGGTATTCTTAAGATTAAGGTACAAATTATTGAATATTTTGGACTGTTGAAATATATTATAAATTTATTAATAATTTAATTAATAAAATTATAAGAGATTTAAAATATTACAAATTATTATTAATATATATATACATACATATGCATAGTAGTCTTGAATGCACAAACCTGATAATATATGTACTATTTTCAGATTAAACCACCTTTTTGAATATTATAAAAACTGTTATATAATTTAAACATAAATTCATGTTATTTTTTTTTTTTACTTTTATAATAATAAAGTTGTAAATAAAAATTTAAAGTATTTTGTATAATTTAAAACAATTTAAATTTTATTTGCAAACTGTTTTATAAAAAAAATTTCAACACAAAGTGAATTATCATTTGCCCTGATATTAATGATATGGAACAGTTTAATGAGAGTTGGTTAATCAATATTCTACTGTGTGTATATATTACTTAAAACTATAAATTACATATATAATTAAATTTATATCAAAAAATAATAATATAATAAACAAATATTAATTTAAAATATATCAAAAGTCTTAAATCGAATAATTTCGTATAAGTACTATGTCATCTGTTTTATATGAGATATTATTTTAATTTGATTAGTGATTTGAAGTAATATGGAATAAATGCTACTCAAACTGTGGATAGTGGACTAATACTCATCTGCAAACAGTCTTATTACTAGGTTGCAACAGGATTTCACTTAAAATTTCATATATAAAAAGTCTTCTAAAAAATATTTTATTATTTCTGTTATTAATTTTTATTTAAACACTTAGTGCCATCTATTAATTCTATTTGAATTAAACATTAGATTGCTATTTAAATATATTGTGTGTGAGGTTAATTATATTATGTTTATAGCAAGCTATATTTTGTGTTACTTGAATTGAGAAACAATAGA
This sequence comes from Olivierus martensii, assembly GCA_000484575.1. Classification (NCBI taxonomy): domain Eukaryota; kingdom Metazoa; phylum Arthropoda; class Arachnida; order Scorpiones; family Buthidae; genus Olivierus; species Olivierus martensii. The sequence continues at coordinate 51,142 of AYEL01056696.1, read as the reverse complement.
ATGTTCCATGACAGATGGTTTTATATCTGGATAATATGTCATTCATATAGGGAATCAGTCCATCTGAAATCAATCTTGTTGATCAGTAGGTGAAATAAATATCAGTTAAAATGTGTTCTCTATTAATACATGAAAACACAACAACTGTAAAGTGTAAGCATTCACATATCGTTGATATTTTTCTATTTACTTCTCTAATGTATAATTGGTAACAATTAGCATAATCTGAAAATCTAAAGAAATGGATTTTTTTTTTTTTTTTTTTTATTTTAATTTAGAAGTTATCTTATTCCTTTCTCTTTAATTTTAAATTTATTCTGTAATTGTTACTCACCTTATTCAATCATCCTTACTTAGATAGAAAAACTAAGTTCTCTTGGCTTCTTTACTCAAAAAAAATTTTAATAATTTTTAAATGCGGCAATAGTTGTGATTCAAATGATGACAGAAGTCTTACAGTTCCACACCAATGAAAATTGTTTGTATTAGTTGCATTAAGAAATTTGATCATTCATATATTGAATGAATTTGATTTATTAAATTAAATTATTTTTAATTTACACAAAAATATTAGTCCATGATAGGTTAGAATGAAATATATATATAAATATATATATATAGTCTATGCACACAAAAGTTTGAGAAGCACTGATATAGAATATTTAAAAAGTATTTATTAATTAAAAATACAATTTTATTTCATTATGAAAATAGTAGAATAAAAAATTATATATATATTAATGATTTCTTATAGTTTCTGATGAAAATCGAAGAACATGGGCGTTAGCTGAAGTCATTAATAAGGAGTATTGCTTAGCAAAAAAAGTAAATTTTTCACATTCTATATATTTAACTAATATTCATTTTCAGTTAATAATTATTTTAATGGAAATTTCATATTAAAAATAATAATAATAATCAAACCACCCATACATTTAAATCCAGCAAGCTATTCCCCCCTCCTTGAATCATTAGCTTCATACTATTAGTAATATTAAAACACAGTTTATACTTTTCTGAATAAGCAGAGAAGTGTAAAATTTTTGTAAAGTTTAACTTATATTTGACTTGAAAATTTGAGTGCTTACACATATTTACAAAAAACATATTACAGTATTACAAATATTTGATTTCCTTCATTAAAGTGATTATTGAAAACAATGAATTATCTGAAGTACTCTTGGATGTTTATATATTCAAGCAGAAAGATTATTTTTTCTTTGTACAATCTCTCTGCTTATTCAGAGAAATGTTTTTCCTTGATATTAAAATCCATTTAATTTTTGATTAAAAAAATTTCTGAAAATCTTCAAATCTAGGAAGATCATGATTCTCTGCCTTTATGAATGCTCTTAATCATTACCAATTATAGTAATTTACTATCCTTCTTCCTGATTTGATAAATTTAACAAAAAAACAGCTCTACACAGGGAAGTTAAGAAGAGTAATGTTTCAGCTTTCCATAAGGCTATCATTAATATATAATTTTAAACTAGATGACCATTAGTATTAGTAGATATATAAGATATTCAATTTCTTATAACAAAACAGAAAAAAAATATATAGAATTCAGGTACACTGAATAACATTCATAATAAAATATACATCATAAAAAATTAAGATTGATATATTAAAAGATGGGTAATTTTTACAAAAAAATATAAAAAACATATAAAATAAAAATAGAATTACAATTGAAAGTTACAATATTTTGATTTATTATTTATATTTTATTAAAGTATTAATTAATTGGATATTAATTAAGTGTAAAAGTAAAATAAGTGAGACACAAGTTCCTGATAAAATGGGAAGTCACATCAAACATGAATACTGATATCCAATAAATACCACAGCCAAGGAGACAGTATATGAGTGGGATTGTTAAAAATCTGGACAATATTACTTTCCCTTTTCTGGATATTTCAGTAAAGAACTTCTTTTTCATTGAAATGTCCAGAAAAATAGTTCCCTATTTAGAAGATTTGATTTATAAGCATTTTCCAGGAACACTTTATTCTCATAAACCAGAATTAAAGTAACATATAATAAACTATCTTGTAACTAACAGTTAATAAATGTAGATGATCAACAAACATGGCATCTTTATATTGCATTAATTGAAAAGTGATTTTGAAGAATTAATATAATTATTACAATTCTTGATGATAATCTTCAATAATAGTGATCAGTAACATTATTATGAAATTCAATATTTAGACAAAGATGTTTAGACAATATTCAATATTTCAACACAAAATATCATTAGAGGAAGAATGTATAAAGGAAGACATATCAAATAAACAAATAACAGCTCTTAGGCAGGAAAACACTCTTTCAAAAAAGTTTATTATACTGTATTAGTGCTTTCGATCTCAAACAATCCTCATCAGCTACACAAAGTTAACGAACTACACAAGTGTTCTATAGAATGCCTGAATTCTGGATATTTAAAAGGTGTTGCTATAACAACGGTAGATTAACGTTTCATACACAAAAATATATAAACATATTTATAATAAGATAAATACTAAATTAATTTAACAACGTATTATGATTACGTAATATACATTAACCAATGCACTATTTACAGGAAAAATTTTTTTTGTGCGTAAAAGACGAACAATTTAACGAATCTATAAAGCAGCATTAATTAATGTTTAGGGATATTACACCATTTCCAAGCATTATTTATCAAAGCAGGGTCTAATTTGTTAATCAGTTTACTGCTCATGCTGCGATTAGTAAAAATCGTTACTCTTTCTGCAATTCTCCCTTTCTTGGGGTCTTGTACTTTATGTAGTAATTTAGTGTTACACCAATCCACATCTAAATCCGAGATTAATGCACATTGAGCCAATGCTGTAGTAGTGGTTTTATTCTTTAAACTTTTTTGAAAGAGTGTTTTCCTGCCTAAGAGCTGTTATTTGTTTATTTAGTATTTAAAGTTTGGCAGTGTAGAGTTTTAACATTATCTGGAAGACATATCTTCATGATTGTTTTTAATTGACAATTTGAATCAGTTATATATGGTATTTTAATAATTACAATTATAATAGAAATAGAAATTTTCATATTAATTAAATTAATATAATTTGACAATTACATAATAAATATACTTTTGTTGATAGCCGCACAATCGTTATAAAGTGCCAGTTGGAACCCGTTTTTATAGAGTTAAAGCTAAACCATGGGATAAAGAAATGGCTATTAGACGTCAGCATCAAAGACGAAGTAGTAGTGCTGGAAATAGAGGAATGCCAGTGTTAGGTTCTAGCCATTCATCAGTTTCATCAGGAGATGCAGTATATTCTGAATCATCATCATCATCCACAATGTCAGCTTCAGTGATTTAATGAAAATCACTGAATTATATATAAAAGTGCCTCTTAAAATTAAATACTTATTATTATTGAACCAATAAAAAATTTTCATAAGAACAATCTTAGTTTATTATAATGTGGAATTATAAAACTTGAATTTTTTTAGAACTGTAAGTTATATAGATAAAGCAATTTAATCTAATTTAAATTAGAAAAGGATAGTTAAAAATATTTTTTACATATTTTTAAGAAATTAGTATTAAAATATGTTATTTTATTCTCCATATGAGAGAGACAACAATTGTTTTATTCTAGAACTTTCATTGCATGACTGTACTAATTTGTATATAATCTGTACATATACATATTGCAACAACGAAGTTTATAGATTGTGTTATATAAATATAATAGAATTCTACTAAATACATAAACCTGCCACAAATACCCTCTATGTATTATAAATTTGTGAAATTAATCAAAAATATATTCGCTAAGTATATATATATATATATATTTCGGTTAAACAAGATAATAAATATATCATATAAAATTATTTATATAAATTTTTACCCTTTAAATAATTAAAATTTATGTGAATCTGAAAATGTTTATTAATATTAACAGTTCATTATGTCTAATTATATATTGTAATTATCTTATATTTGTATTTAAAATATAAATTTGTAATTTTTTTGCTTAGAAATAGCTTTTATATAGAAGGAAAAATTCTATTTTAGATCCTCCAAGACTAAGCAGAAGTAGCTAAATGAATTTGTTCGCTATGTTCAACCATTTCTAAATCTATAAATGGGATTAACCGAGTTCTGAAAGAAGGAAGAAAGATCTGGGAAAATCGTTTCAAACAACATTTATTACTTATGAAATTCCGATCATAATCACATCTTTCTTTACTTTTATAACACCATTGACATCATACAAAAAAAGAGGACGTGAAAAAATTTAGGATTTTACACACTAAATATTTTTTTATGGACGCAATTTCCAAGCATTAAAATCTGTCGTATAACATCAAATGACAAAAGAAAGTGAGAAGAGACAAGAAGAGATCAGTAAAGGCTGATTGAAGAATCCATCGTGCAAATATTTGAATCTGTCAAATCTGGTTTCGACTGTATTGGAAGACGTTGCGCTATAGCAAGAACAATTTTGTTGAAGATCAAATTCTCTTTTCCCTCTTCCAGGTAAAAGAAAAAAATAGAAACACACTTTGCGGATGGTAAAACAAATATAAAAATGTCGAACAACCTAAGAAAAGCAAAGAATAATCTAAATATTATATCATATTCGGCAAACAACTTTTTCAGTTTTATTCACTCAATAGCAAAATCATTCTGTCTTAGGCTACAATAGAATACATTGTTAACAGTAAGATATTTCACGCATTTATATGCAGGTTAAATCTTCTCTAAGATATATATTTATATAAAGTTTAATTTATTTACGGATTTTTATTCTTATAAAAATGATAAAAATTTGAATATGAGAATAATATAAGACCTAGTCTAGCTAATATATTCATGAGGAACTGAATATAATAATGAGGAGAGAAATATCTTTTATATTGAACAATCATATTAAGAATTTATTTAAAATGAAATATAAACTAATACAAGACTTTATTTACAACTTGTCACCGGAAGAATTGAAATAATGCATTTTTAATTTTCTAGGAACTATCTTAATTTTAATGCATTTTAGAAATTTTACAAAAGATTTGAATTCAACTTTTATAAAGTTTCAATTGATATTAATCGGAGGGAAAAAATGTTCGAAAAATTTTTCACAACTTTAGATATATTTTCGAGTGAATTAACAATATTAATATTCGAAACTCGCTCTCCTAAACTTATTACCGTTAACTTTAAGATATAAATCCTTACATGACAATATAGATATGTATCGCTTATATTACTTGCACATGTACGAGTAATGTTATCAACTGAACCGAAACAACTCTAATAAATGAAAATTATCACAATATTCCATAATATTTATGACAAATTATGAATGAAGTGACTTTAGAGAAAATTCAGCTTTTGTCCAGATTAACTGAATAGAAAACAATGTGCTTCGTCCAATAATGATTGATGTTCTGCTACAGTTTAATGTATTCGACTCGCCGGTAGATTTTAATAGAGCCATCTAACAATTTTGCTGGAAAACTTACAGATGTTGTATCTTGATGATGATTATATTGACTGCAACAGGAAGAATTTCAAAATTGTTCAGAAACAATCTTTTACAAGTGATCGTTCAAACGATAACCGAAAGCTGTTATTCCATTAATGTTAATTTTTAGCAATAATGAAATAACGGCTTTCTTTAGGGTAATTTGCATTTCTCAGTACCGTTTCGTACATACGGATCTTTATATATTTTTAAATATTTGTCATTAAAAGCTCTCCGTTCATGTTATCATCAATTCAGAATGGCAAAATCTTAAAATAAATTTTTCCTTATTTTAGAGAAAATTGTATAAAAATGTAAAGTTAGTGATAATAGCAAAAAACCGCGATTGGATGTTTCGGTACATCCTTTCCTAAACTTTATTTTTTCTCTATTATTCTTAGGTATATAAATCAAACTCTTTTCATGTTTCTTCAATAACAAAACAGCATAATCCTTTACAAACTATAAATTCACTGACAAGCAAAAATAAAAGTATAGAAAAAGGTATTCTCTACCCGTGGACGGTACAAGCATTTTTTTTCCAAAAGGAAGTTCCATACATCCGATACTTTGATAGAGGAGAGCCTATCATGTTGTGGAGAAAAAACTCTATAAGGTCTCTATATGGAGGTCCATATCACGCAATCGCTTTCCTTACATTCCAATAAAATATCACTAGTACCAAAAAAGTATATATATTCTTTTTTTAAGCAAGAAAATTTATCATTTTGTGTAAAACTTATGCAAATTGATATTTCGTCATGCTCGATATTGAAAAATGTTCTCAAACTAGAAAATATTATCGATGAAGTTAAATTTGAAATTTATTTTAACATTATTTTTAAACAAGTTTATGTATGTCTAGGTATAAGATATCCATGTTTAATTTTCCAAATAGAATGAATTCGAATCTGTTTTAGATGAACACAGAAATAATTTATTTATAAATTACTGAATCATAATATAAAAATTTTAACCAAATTATATCACTATGTGAGAATATTCGAGATAAATTTTAGTTCTATCTTGCTATTAAGTGCTTAAGCAGAAGCGATATTGCAGCAGACTAGTGAAATGTTCACACTGACTGGCCTTATTCGTGACAGAATCGCCTAGAAAGTGAGGAATCAATGATAGCGAAAAAATCTCTGGGAATAAAAATAAGTTTTATACAAACTTTCTTAAAAACTGAGAAAATTAATTATTTCTTCTAAAGTCTTCGATTGGAAGGCCTTCAATTATATTTCTGGCTTTCTGCAATGTTATGGATTTTTTATAAAAAAATAATCTGTAATGTTATCAAAAAACACATTCGATAGATAATATAAAGAATCTTTTCGCTGAATATTCAATTAAAAATTTACATAATAAAGATAAATTAAATCAAAATAGCCCTGAAAGAATTTTATGCATAAGCAAACTAAATTATCTTGAGAGAAAAATATTAAGCGATAAACAAACCGGAAGGCACTCTCCATCTTTAAACAAAACTTCAATTTAAAATGTCATAAAAATAATATAATAATTTAACATATACATCAACGTTAAGTGACAACGTATCATTTCCTAAACTTAGTCAAACTAATTCGATAAGAAAAATTGTTAAAATTTATACAAATGACTCCTTCCATCTTGTCAAACGAAACCATTCATCCCAAACCCCTTATAACTCGCTTTCCTTCACTGAATGAAAATTAATGGGATGACATTGCCTTTCCCGAACTGAAACACAAGTTTGAAATGCTTCAATTTTTAAAATCGGGTCGGAAATAATTAAGTCACTCTCTAATCTTTTCCTTTTACGTTGTGATATGTAAATAAAATATTTCATCGACTTGTCATCTCTAAAGATTTTAAACTTTTCGATGCCGTATTGCCATAACCTACATTTCTTTCTCTCTTTTTTTTCTTTAAGGAATAGAACTATTAAAAATGCATAGTTTCTAAACTATGAATTTTTAATAGCATATTCAATGTTGATTTTCTTTTGTAATTTCTGCTATTTAAACATTACGTATACTTTTAATGTCGAAAGTTCTCTATCAGAATTAAAAGTTGCTTGATGACTCAACGTAAAATTGCAGACAAAAGCAATCTACTTAAAGGGCCTGGAGAATCTATAACGACCACACAAACTACTAAGAAATCCTTAATCTTGGCATACCACATTGTTTCTCGACTCGATGCAAAGGCATTACTTTTTGCATATATTCAAAATAAAATATTTAGCCTACATATGTTTGGCCGAAAACTATTTTAGGTACAAAATATCAGCAAACAACAAAATTATATCGGATAAAAAATATGCCAACTTTTTAAGGAAGAAAAAAACTGCTATTTGTATTATGACCATCATTTTACTTTGCCTCTTATCGAAAGCGTTGTATAATAATAGCCATTGTTGTTCCCATAATAGATCTATTAAATTTGAACATAAAAAAATATAAAAAAAATCTGTATTTTTGCTTTTCAAATTCCATTCGGATCGATAAAGATTTTTTTTATGTATAAAGTACAGAGTAACATTTGCAAAAGAAAAAAACAACAAATGGTTTAAATTATCTTAAGACCTATCGCTAGCGATGGATAATTTAAAATAATGCTTGCATATTGTTATTAGTTGTTCTTTATGCCATAATAGAGCTCGTAAATGGTAATTAATCGATACAAGCAATTTCGAAGTGTTTAAGAAGAAAGAAACCAATTTAACAGTGCTTTTCAGTCCCAAATATCTTCCAGATCATTAAACAAAATAATCCAAAGTAAAATAGCCCTTTAAGCAATAAAAACTGAATAACCACGTTATAATTTTGTAAATTGAACATGAGAAGCGCTTTATGCGAAATATAATAAAAAAATAAGAAAGAATACATTTTTTGTAATGTATATAAATAAGGGTTTTCTAAAGATGTTAATATTTTATATAGTGCTATAAATAATATAGCATTTTAGATGGAGAAAGAAAAGCATTTATATAGAAATATTTAAACTTTTCGGAATTTTATATTCAGAAACATAAAATAAAACATTTTAAAGCCTCAAACAGTAAATCAAGCTTACAGCACCTTTTAGGCCAAATTCACAAAAAAATATGGAAGGAGGGAAAAAAGGAGAGATTTATTGAATATCTAAAAATTGCACCAAATCTAAATATAGTCTATGTAACTCGTGCATAAACCCACGACCGCCATTTTTGCTTCCAAGGAAAAAGAAAAAATAAAATAAAATTCCTCCTTACTTAGAAATCTTACAGAAATAACATTAAGAAGGGTGTCTATTCTTAATTTAATGCTTCCATATATGCTAGACTAATTAACTCGAAGCGTAGTAGGATTGAGAAGCAAAGTATCTTCGTCACTAGACTAAACAGATTAGTCGAAGCTGCGAGTTCAGTCGGCTGGAGAATACACAATTAAAATAAGACGTATGAAGTCCAACATTCCGACAGACGTCACGTGGTTCTTTAATTGAAGTCATTTATACTTTAATTGAATTTTAAAGTATGTACTACCACTGAGCAATTAGCGTGAACAAGTAGAATGATGCACTCGGTGGCCAACCGACACCGATGGTTCTTATTACTCTATAAAACTACATGATAGATGCAGGTAAGAAGAAAAATACTGTCGAAGATCTCTCTCCTTGCTTGGCTTCATCCTTAATTCGATTTGATAGAGCTCAGTAGTTTCTCCAAAAAGTGCAGTACAAAGGTGAAACTCGCGTTGAATGAGAGCTTTTTTCAATATTTTTAAGTAAAAGGAGATGGTGCGTGAGACTAATGAAGGAGATATCGTTATATAAACACACTTCTGCGCAAAAGAGCGTTAACTAAACTTTTTTCCCATCTCCTTCTCTTCTTCTTCCTCTCAGGTGCTTTCATTAAAGAGATTGTGGTCTGCGCTAATTTCTTAAAGGCTTGCGGCTACTTGTATTGAAGCTTTTACGTTTTGTACTTTATAGGATGGGCTATTGTGCTTAGTTTTGATCTAGACTGAATTTTATTGTCGTAAAATTTTTTTTTATTGAGAATATATTAACGAAGGTTGACAAAAGGTTTTTCCTGATGGAAAGCAATTTAAAACTCGAATTAGTAGTGGTGACGGTTTCTTGTTTTTAACAGTTTTAAAACTGTTTCTAAATAAATTACGTTTTTCCTAAAATATTTTTAAATTAATATTTGCAAAATTTTCGAATTGGTTTTAGCAAATTTCATTTTTAAAATTAAATATTTCAGATAAAGTTGATTTCTTCCTAAACAGCGAAGTTGTTTCTTTCTAAAATTTATTTATTTATTTTTTTAATTTTAAAACAAATTTTATATAATAAAATATTTTTGAAAAATAAACTTTAGTATAAAGGATTCTGACAAGATATTTTTCTTAGAGAAACAGAACTCGGTTTGCTTAAAATTGGATTAAATGGCGCATAGTAACGTCTTATTTCTAGGAAAACCATAAATTCCTCTTCATCTCTATCATTTGCGTATAAATAAACAGATTTAAGTCCATTATAAATATTGAATTTAAGGAATAATTAATAAATGTTCCTAAAGTAACAGTGCAGGAATTGAAATTCACTAATCAAAACTGAATTCGAATCCATAAATATCGGCATAAAAGCCTATACAGAAAATAACCTTTGGATAGAAAGCGTTTCGTGACCTTCCTCATTTCGTTACGATGCACCCAATCTAACTATAAACATCTCCATAACCACACTAAAATTTTCCAAACAACGTAAGTCACGTTTAATTCCGTGATCTAAGTAATATTCTCACAGTAACTTCTTTCCTGAAAAATAAATTAACTCAGTCACGATATTATCATTATAGATAATGGACTCCCGGTTTATTCCGTCTACCAAAGAATTGTCAGATTGGTTTAAATTCGGTTTTAATGGATTAAACCGCTTTTTGTTAGTAAAACAATATTATTGCTTTGTCATTCGTCGAGAAAAGATTATGACTGTACTTCCATATCTAATTATTGAAAGAAGACGTGTGCGGAGTGCCATCACTCGCTGCTCTAATTAACCACAGTTCGTTATGTTATCTAAAATAAATGCAGATCTTATTCGTGTTCATGTGCAGCATTTAACAGTAATAAATAATTTACAAACAATTTTTATCTTTTAAATAAAATAAATTAAAAATCTTATAAAAATTAAACTTTCATGTTTAAAAGACTCACTTGTTATCATTTATAACGATGATAATAGATTCGTTATAATTTTAATGATAAATTTTATTCATTAAGAAATATTTTTATTTAAAAAATAAAGAATTTTTTACTTAAATTTAAAATTATAATTTTTAAAAAAATTCGAGTATACATCGCATTACATTAATGATCATAAGAATATTTAATGTTGTTAAATTTTATTTATATTAGTATCGAATTTAAATATCGACGAATAATTCTAGCTTATATTTTTTAATTTTATTAAAATTTAAAAAAAAATGGAGAAAAAAATAATTTCCTCAAAGAGAATATGGACCATACATTGATAATTAGTTTTACGATTCGATTTAAAATTATTAAATATATTTATAGCTTTCTTAGCAGTAAAAATAAAATTTATTATAAGATCTTTCAGTAATTGAAAATTTAGAAGTAGATTGATTCGTACAGTAGCCAACCTAGTACCATTTATCGATAATCTTAATTGCAATATCGAAAGAGCGAAGTGAAATGTAAGGAGAAAAACGCGATCAAGTAATCAAAAATCCCAAGTAATCAATGTAAAATCGTCTAGTGTGCGGATTTTAAACCTTTTGAGGCATACATATAATTATTTTACAGCACTAATAACGCGATACATCTAGGTGATCGAATAAACATAAATAGCAAAATAATCCGATAGAAGAGTATCGATAAAATTTCTCTTTTAATAATAAGAATTTTTAAACAATACCGCAAAAATAAAGAATAAATATTAAACTTTTATTATTTTATATAAATATTTCATTAATAAAATTCTGTAGTAGATATGTTATCGGTGAAAACAGTCGATTATAATGGAATTTAGATTTTTGCTATGATTAACTACAGATTATTTAAATGAAGGAGAGAGGAAATATGTATTACTATGAATATTAAACTATAAGATATCTAATCCCGATTCAACAGCTTTACAAGATTTGCATAAGCGATGATAAATGATAAAGTTTCTGCATATTAAACGTTGGAGAAGTGCGCTAGTTATTAGACTTATACAATTAGAAGAAAAAATAGTAGCGAGAATTTTTTAAAATGTTATCGCTAAAATCAATCTTTTAATAAGTGGAAAATTTAAAGAAAATTTTATAATCATTATCATCAGTCTTTCAAGATAATCAGTTCTTTAACATCTAACAAAAGTTTCTAATGAATAAAAATAAAAATTCAGAAAGTAAATTTACTTCCGTAAAATGTTTCCAAATTGATTTCCGCTTTCCGAACAGTAATTAGTGCATTTCTGAAAGCCGACATGTCGGCCATGATTGATGCCAACATGTCTATGCAAACAAAATAACACAGAAGTGCAGCAGTTCATACATACGATCAGTTTTTCTTTGACATGCATAAGGGAGCGTGGCATGAGTGGACAAGACACGTGATCCGTCAACATGATGTAGATAGATTCCCATTGACTAAAATCGGCAAAGAGGAAATCCAATCATGCATACAACAGTTTACGTAATTAAATTTACTTCGCCCACATGCCAAAATAAGGCAAAATTGTCCTTGTGGTTTATATCATGAGAATTTGGAGTATTAATCGCATTGCTTCTTCCAGGCATCCATGCAAAGAACGTAGATCACGTAAACATATTATGTAGAGGCTTTTTGATGGATGGTTTCGGTTCAGGAATTGTTGTATAAGTGATGGTCTCTACGCCCAAACAGATGATAGATCTGTTGCTGATACTTTTTCTATTCCAACTCTGCTTCTCTGCGGATTTCGCCAAGATTTGATTATCTTAAAAAATTGTTTTCAATTTTAATTTTATTTATTGTTTATTAAACACGAAAACTGAATTAGTAAAGTTTTAATATTGAAATGCAAAAATATTTGTACTTTTTTACGATTTATGAATATGCAATATGTAAGAATATGAGAATAAAGATTTTACTGTTAATTAGGAATTTTTTAAAAGCGTTATTTGCAGTTTAAATCTGTAAAACATTTAAAACATAAGAATAAAGTTTTCTCTCTGACAGGAAACTTAAAATAGAAAGTAATTTTTCTTAAGGCGAAGAAAAAAATTTTATTGCACATGGCAATTTCAAAATTTCGATGAAGAACATCGGCTTGTTACCTCCCATAAAATCGAATGTAGAACAGCAATATTCTCTTTTTTTACCCTCATAAAAAAAGCGAAATTAACAAACTTTTCTATCAACATTCTTAACTTATTAAACCATAATGTTAAGTGGGGCTTTACACCAGATTTTAGAAACAGATATCATTGATGGAAGGAATGCCCGAGGGATATCCAACAGACAGCATTCAGTTCGACCAAGCGAATATCCGTAAGTTAGTGAATGCAATCAGATTGTATTGAAATTCAAATCTTCATCCGATATTCGCCAGTCAGATATATAGCTTTCAATCCTTATCTGACCCGCGGACAAAACGTTTCTCAACATCACAGACTTACATAAATTCCAATCTCTGTAGCTGAACGTTTCCCATTGGATAAAGGAGACGGGAATTAAATTTACGACAGAAAGGGCAGGGTCGATAAGATTTATATCATAAGCAAGATTCGAGAAACAGATGAAGATTTAAATATTGCACAAGACAATGCTTTATGGCTTGTCGATCGATTTTTTTTTGTTTTTGTTTTTTTTTTTTTACTTCTTTTACGGTAGTTTCGGTGTTGTTAATAGTTTTCGAACTTACATATATATATTGCTGCTGTCTTTTCAGTATTAAATTTTTATCTCTGGCATTGTTACTTAAAATGCTGTTCATTTCTCCGTCGAGAAGAATCATTTGATATAAAATAACAAATTTTGATCCAGAAGAGTGGGAAAAAAGAGTTTTTCGTGTTTGATTAATATTGAAAACAGGAAAATTTAAACATGGTCTGTAAAATAATCCAATTTATCTCTTTTTTCCTATTTTACAACTGATCGTTCCATAAAACGCCTGCTTTAACGAAAGTTTTAACACGGAAACAATTTAAGGAATATGGAAAATTTTATAATTTTAAAAATTCAAGAAATTACTGAAAATAAACATAAACATCCGAATTTCTTAGCGCAATAAGATTAGAGCGATATCGGTTGGTAACTTTGAGACTTAAGCAGTGTTAGAAAGATCTTTATTACTCGGAATAAATAAACTTCAGCGTAAAGGTAATACCTGAATAGCAGTTCTAAATTTGAAACCAGCAATATACAGTTTTCACATTGTTTCAAATTTACAACAAAGATTATCGTCAGAGGAGATCACCCTAACAACCTTCGTTAGTTTACACGCTACAAAAGCGTAGAAGTGAAGCTTGGACTGAAGCCAAAACTGAAAGTTGTCCTATAAAATGTCTTTCTCTAGGGTGATGTAAGTGAAGGAATTATTCCCGACAAAACGTGCCTTCTTTATACTACAAAAAAGAGAAGAAAAAAAGAAAAGAAAAGAAGAAGAAATCGTTTCAGTTTTGTCAAAAACCTATCGGACAGGGCGAAAACAAATAAAATAATTAAGGTGCAACTTGCTGAGTTGGAAATTGGAGAAGCAAAGTTTGAAAAGCAAATATTTTAAGTGTTGTTGCATTCGTCAGCGGAAAATATGTAGTGGAAATGTCGCTTGTCTCAGCTCATGACAATTACTTATGAAAGGCTCTTATACACATTGGATATTACGCAATTTCGCTTTAGTTTGGTAATCTTTTACGGGAAGAAGGAAAACTAGTAGGGGGAAAAAAGTCATCCGATCGATCAATCTAGACACAACAGAGAGGAAGTGTGACGTATTGACTCAGTCACTGGTCTGGATGGGCTCCGGATGTGACAACACGTTCAATTCCTGTCTGGGAGAAGCAAAATGAATTCTACTACCTCTATTGATGTTGCTATTAATCGCAACAATCAACTTGATCAGAATAATCCCAGTTAAATCTGATTACACTTGTGCAATGCCTTGGAAACCGAAAGTGAGAAAGGAAGACTTAAATAAATAAAACATAACGAGACATATCTGGAGATAAAATTCTGGAAACTTGTTAGGAAAAATTTCGAAAATTTGGAATATAACTTAAAATATTATGCAAAAGTTAAGTAATAAGAAGTCAACTTTATAAACAGGATATGAAGTTGCTGGAAGAACAGAGTTGTTATGAAAAGTGAGAGAAAGTTCGGAAGAAAAAACATTGAGCGATATCAAATAAAAGAAAGTGAAGAACAGAGTTATCAATGGGTTATTTTTTTAATAGTTTTCTGGTAAGAAAAATGTAAAGAATAGCTTCGGCTTTTAGGCGATGCGACAGGAGAGATAATCTGTAAATAAAGTAGGGGAAAAAGTGTATTTTAACATCTCTAGCAATCGCCATTATGAATTATGGAGGTTTTGTCGATTGCTCAAGGGAATAAAGCTTGTCTATACGAGATATTTTTCGTAGGTTTATCGTCCTTTTTGCTTAAGGTGAGAAACAAAATAAAGTATAGCCCTAACTAAACCGTGCAATCATATACTGTTATAGAGTTTTCTTAATATTGTACCAGATAAAATTTTCGTTATACATATTATTTTAGAAAGATAAAGTGATTTTCTTCATAATAATTCATTAATTAAGTTTTTGAGTTCAGCCTCACATCACTTTTAAAACTAGAAAATCTTTTACTCGATTATTAAATAGACCTCTCTAAGGCAATATGCCAAATTTATTTTTTAAAGAATTAATATTCAAAAATTCATAAAAGTAAAATAAAAATAAAAAAATTAATAACAACGGTGTTTTATAAAACATTTGGAAAATAGAAAATTAAAGTTCCGACCCGCTGCATATTATTATGATTATAAAATGCATATCATTATGAGATTTCTGTTCATTCTTAGGTCAATATAGTAAAACATTGTACATCAACATCCTGTCGTGTCTTACAAAGTATTCATAAGCGTGTTGGGTGGCCAAGTCCGAGCAAAACACGTAAAATGCCAATCAGTCACGTCCAGAGGAATATGGCGGAGGGAGGTGGACAAGCACGTGCAAGCATTTTCCGTACAAAAAAAGAAAAAAAAAGATACAGTACTTATTCTTTGTTCAACAAATTAGTATCCTCCAATGTATTTTCTAGAAAGACTGTTCGATAATGTTCTTCTATCGCCATCGAGTTTCTCCTGCCACTAAAAAGTAGATATTAAACCGAACATTACAATACGATAATTAATAACCATGTGATAACAAACTTCATATATTCCACACTACAAAGTTATTTATTCGCAGTTGATTTGTAAATTGTGAATGGCATTCTAAATAAAATAAATTGATTTTTAAGTAGAAATAATGAAATTGTCTAGTAGATAATGTACAAGGAGGAACCGAACTTTCTACAAATGTAATGATCAAATGCTTAATATCTTTTAACAAAATATGACATGGTTGCGTCTTTTAACCCCCTAAAGATCCCGATAAATTTAATCTTGAATAGGATCATTTGAATTGTGAGAAAGGCAATTCTTCAAATAGTGTTTTATTCTTTTTCTAAGAATATAAATAATGAAATTATCTACCAGACAATTTCATTATTTCTAGAGGATTTAAAAAATAATAATAATAATAAATTGTTATAAAAGATGACAATATTATAATTTTAAAGTTTAAAACAAAATCGAATACAAGTTGCAGTGTCCAATTTAAAAAGTTTGGCTTTAGTTTTGCGAAAGGGAAATGAGAATATTTGTCGATTTTTGGAAAATTCAAATCTTGGTAAATCTGCAAAGAAGTTGTTTGCGAGATTTCAGATACGGAACATTTCCTTCAAATATCACAAATAACTATTTTCCTCTTCGTTTCTCATGCGAGTAAGCTTTCTGCAGTCTCTTCTTCGATTGGTAACAAATCTTTTCTCTTTTTCTAATGTTTACTGTTCTTTGTGTCCCTTTGATTTCTCCGAGAGATAGTCAAAGAATCTCAATAGTGAAAGTGATTTTTGATTTCGAAAATGAAATTTTTATTATCAAAACGTCATTTACTAAAGTTAAATAGAATTATTTCCAATTGTTAAAGCAAAACACGATGATTACAAAGCATGAATGTTTCTGTTTAATCGGCAAATTTGTTTCTCCATTGTCAAAATTTGTTTTCTGTGCTCGATTAATTCTGTTTGTTTGTAAAAGTAAATTCTTTTCGGTGATAAATGGCTTTGTCGAAACTTTTATGCAATTAAAATAGGATTTTAATATATTGTTGTGGATGTATAATGAAATCTTTCTTGTTTATCTAAATTATATTCCTTCCGTTATGTAATATTTTTCTTTTCATCTTTTCTTTACATTTTTTATTGTTATTGTTTCTGTGATCCTGGATAGAATTCAGTTTTCTCATAACTTTTCCCATTTACTTTCATTTAAATTTTTCCCCTAATGCTGCTGTTGCATTGATTGAAAGCTTAAGCATCTTCTGCATCACCAGGAAAACAGTTTCTACCATCAGAATTCTTTAATTCCTAGAAAATATTTATGATTCTCGAGTAAGTGTAAACTAATATAGAACATTCTGAAGGTAAATAGTAAACAATTAATCCGAATTAATAGAAAAAAAATGCTAAACAAATCAATAAGTTCTTTTCTAAAACCAGTAAGATTAATAAACTGCACGAATAGCTATGAAATTTATTTAAAGTTTTATATCTTTCCCGCAGTTTTAACTGAGTATAAAATTTATGAATCAATTTTTGCATGCAAATTTTTAAGATTAACTGCATCGAATCGCTTGATATTAATTTACAAATATTGTTATTACCTTCCAAAAGTTATTAGAATAGCAATTAGAATAAGAATATTCAATTTTATCTTTTTAAGAATCCGTGACGATGCATCTAAACTAACTGTTTTTCCTTTTTTCATAGAGAAAAGAAGAGCCGGAAAAAAAGGTAAAAATTTAAATAAAAATCGAAATTATTCAAAGTTTAAAAAGTGGCAACAACAAAAAATTCAAATAAAATGGGAATTTATTTTTCAATAAACTAAAGGTTAAAAAAATAATATGATATATATATATTAACGTCTTAATTTAGAAACATTAATTTTTTCCGGTACGTTTTTGAATAAGGAACAGAAGTAGCGACTGAAAAATCGATCATGTTAGTTCCTATTTTATATTACAGTTTAAATCTAAAATGCCAGTTTTCTCTTTTATAGAAGGTAGCAAAAATTAAGTAGCAAATGTGATTCGATTTGTGGCCATCTACCATTAATCACTCAGCTGCACAAGAGATTTTTCACATCGTATCTTTAATGAATGTCGCTCGTAATGTGGCTAAGTATGTCGCATAATTTCTTTCTTTCCTACGTTTTATTTACTTGTTTTTATATATGTAATATATATATATATACAGTATATACATTTTTTAAGATGTAGCGATTAGTTTTCCTCTAAAAATGTATAAAAATATCGTTGAATGTCTATAATAAAATTACTTTTGGATATTTTATATGCTAATCTTCTTCTGGACAAACAAAACGTGGAATTCACGCTAAAAATGTAAAATAAAAAGTTTTAATGGTTTTCTCGATAATTTATCGATAAAATTCATTCTTCATTTTTTTAATTGATAAACAAATATTAATTTGGCTATGGTAGCGATGTTGGAAGATTACGATTAGAAAATGTAAAATAAAAAGTTTTAATGGTTTTCTCGATAATTTATCGATAAAATTCATTCTTCGTTTTTTTAATTGATAAACAAATATTAATTTGGCTATGGTATCGATGTTGGAAGATTACGATTAGGAATTTATAAGAGATAGAACTTAGCAATAATTTATATTAAAAACAATGGAAGATATAAACTTGGTTGTTTGACATACTTTCGAAAATCTCATTCAGAGTATCCTTCTCCATTATTCGATAAAGGGCATAAATTATTCAAAAACGAAATATAGCAGAAAGGGGCCTTTTGGAGATCGAGCAATTTAATCGCGTTATGTCACATGTCTTCTAATATCTGCTGGCAATAATGGATTGCCAGTGTACACTGAAAACATCGAGACGAAGCTAATTGGTTGCAGCGAGTAATTTAGTTCGCCAATTACTCCAAGTTCGGTAAAGAAAGACGATATCCTAAGCGAGATATTGTTTGACTCAAATGACTTTGACAGTTAGTGGAAAGTAACTTCTGTTCGTCTTAATGGATGGACCAGCTACATTGAGCAGTGTGGATCCCATTTCACGCCTACTGATAATAGCCATCATTTGAACGTCGAACATTATGTGACGAACGGTTTAATGCGCCGAGTCTAACTGAACTTCTACCTTCGCCGAGAAAAGCTATTTATCTTCTACACTTCGTTCCGTTTATCCATTTAGTGATAACTGTTTTAATTCGGATTTGTCTTCTGATTATGATGTCGTTCCATCTTCTGTCATGTTTAAAAATTAACAAAGAGAAATTTTTTCATGTTTTGGCGTTTACAGAATAATAATTATAATTTTTTAAACAACATGAAGAACGAGAAAGATTAAATGGTATAGAATACGTTTTTTACTTTTTCTCTAGTTAAAATTTCGAAATGGAAAGAAAATTAACAACAAAATCGCAGCTAACAATTAAATCAGGTAGAAAAATACAAATATGGTTTATATAATGGTAATCAATAGAATAATAGGCATAAAGTTAGTTTTGATAATTTTATAATTATTTTAAAGCGCCAATTGGTTTCTGTGAAAAATAATAAAAGATTCTGAACTCTATTGTTATTTTTTACTTCGTTATCATTCGAAGATATCCCGTATACTTTATAACATTCTTTGGTGCTTCTCTTTTCAAAAATTCTCAAAATATCTCCTCGAATAAACCAAACTTCAAACCTGAATAATAAACTCTTAATGGAGAATATATAAAAAATGTTTTAAAGAGACAAAAGAGTTAAAATTCTTTTCCAATCCATTAAATTCTGGATGCATGCATTTATTCTTTCAAGATTTGCGATCTGTAAACCTTGTTAAAGGAGTATTTATTTTAAAAACAATTTCATTTCTAAGCCTTTTATTTTGCTTCATTAAATTCTTTAAGCTTTCTCTTGTTTTACTTCCTGTTTTTTTTTTTAATCCAAAATTTATAGAAAGGAAAATTATATTTAGTTTTAAAAACGAAAATATATATATTATTTTTTAAAAAAAAGGCGAATATTAAAATATTTTAAAGTACTTAGGAATATTTTAACAATTTTCGAAACCTCTGTCCAATAAAAATGGAAGGTAAAGTAAAAGAGAGATATATATTACGCTGCATTTGGCATGCGTATATAAAACAAGACTATACAAACTTCACTTCGTTAGGAGTACTATTTACTAAACTAAAAACGAAAAATAACGATGGTTTGGACTGGATGCAATTCCAGTCACGTCGTTTCTCTTATACATAGTTTCTTTCTAGTCTAATGACCATAGAAGATATCAGTTAAGAAGCGAATTCAACGATTCTTCGTTATTAGGATCGATGCCAAGATGAAGTGATGCTGTAGAGAGTAAAGACCTGTCATTCTTTTGGGGAATTCGATAGATAGTTGCGAATCACTTACGGTTAACGGTTATGAAGAAATATAGTTTCTTTTCTTTTCAATCTAATAAGAAACAAAACAAGGTTATAAGTAAAAAATTGTTTCGAGTATGTAAAGACTTTTTGAACAAATTTCTTTTATAAGATTTTTTTAAACGTTTTTATAAAGCATCGATGTATAGCAGATTTTTAAAAGAGATTTTGGATATTTAAAAGTGGAACAAATTAAGTATCCAATAAAGTGTAAGTCTGATAAGATGTAGCTACATATGTAAAAATATTTTGTTCTAAGATAGCAAAAATATTTGAGTATTTAAAAGTTTTTCCCCCCTGAAAATAGAACAGTTCTAAAAGTATAGAATGTAGAAGAGAAAGGAAGTTTCGCAAACGTATAGACAAAAATTTCACAAGTAAAAGAAAAGCATCCCTAAAAGTTAAGAAAAAAAAGTATCCCAGAAAGTTAGGTTCTCTGTAAAAGAATATCGTAGGAAAGAAAACTTGGAAAATATAGAAAAGCATCTAGAAAAGAATCTTTCTTAAAATTACAGAGAAAAATAATTCCAAAAGAGATGTAAGAAAGTTTTTCAGAGAGCATAAAAAAAGGAATCAAAGAACAATTTTAGAAAATTAGAAAGAGGCGTTTTTAAGAGAAGAGTGAATAATTGATATTTGTTCATCGATAGAGGTTCCATAAATGCATGGGAAGAGTGTTTCACCTCTCACATTTTGATCCATCTCGTCAAGCTGTCATCACTATCCAATAATTTATAATTATTCGTTCGATTCGTCTCTGGATAAGCTTACGATGTATCAGGCAGAAGAGTTCTGCCAATTGTCGGCTAATTACGATTCCGCTTTGCCAGATCAATATTGCACTGCTCGAACCTGTCCTGTCTGGATAAGATGGATGGATGCGTCACACGCTCATCCCAGAGAGAGAAGAGGAAACAGACTGAAACAGTTCGTCTTACGAGCTTCTAATTATGTACTTTAAGAATTGACGAAGCACCTGTGTCCGTCATTTCCGACACGGGACAGGTGTACTGTTAATTAGCTTTTGTGTTGAAAAATGCTGCAACCTTGCACTTTGCACGTCGTAGAAAGCAGTCAGATAGTTAATGTATTCCAAATGAGAAATATTTTGGTGATACAAAATTATACAAAAGCAGCTGTCGACCAAGAAGATAATTTTTGACATTACGTAAGAAAATGTCTTAATTTTTGTATCTCTTAACAACAAATTAAAATCGTTCGAATGTGAATCTACACGTTTCATTCAATCACGCAGACATGACTAAGTTAATTTAAGAAATCTTTACATTATGCAAGATTTTTATTTAGATTATTAAGTTCTTTTTCAGGTAAGTTATTCTTATATTTATTATTAAGTAAACTGCAATTTTCTGCATAGATATATTTTCTGTTTTTTTTTTTAATTTCTAAAAAATTTAAACTCCATCCTTTATTTATAAATAAACAAAAAAAGTATAAATTATATTGCAACTCTTTCAAGTAAAAAATTTAAAAATTATCAAAAAAACAAATCTAAATAAATATTTGCTATTAATTTCTTTTAACAATAGTTTTAGGTAAGCTGTTTATTTTTTTCAAAGTTCTATCAGTGTAGCAAATAAACTAAGCTAATGGAATGAAACAAGTCAATTTGTTAAACAGTTTATTCTGTTTGTAAGTCATACTCAAGAAGTGATGTTACTTATTTGTTCTAGGAAATCAGTCTTTATAAAAAATAAGTAAAAAATAGCATGAGTCTCCAATGAAGATTATATCAGCTGTATAAGTTTAGCCGTGAGTATATTTTCATACACTTTTGGGGTTTCTGGTTAAAAATTATAAAGTAATGTTAGTTTACGTGTATAAATATCGATTCAGTTATAACAAAAAACGTAGAATATTTCCGATTGTACTGATAAAAGGAAAATATCCAATGTTTTCCCTTAACGCTCGAGAAAGTTTTATAAAATCCCAGAGGTAGAAGAAACGTTTGGATGAATATCATTCTACTTTATTTCATTTTTAACGTTTTTTTGCAGAGAAACATTCGTAGTTTGTGCTGATATAGGTCTGAACTATTAGAGTTAGAACGATGAAATTTCTCAGAATAGGTCCAAAATTTTAAATGGAAGAAAGTCTAGCAATTTTAGACCCCGGGGAGGATAGAGAAGAAGGCGCACTTTTATCGTTTTCTGGGGCTTTTTTAGACAAAACTGTTAGAGCTGAAACGATGAAATTCACATAAGTTCCACATACGTAATGCAATAAATTCCAAAATTCAGATCTCCGGAAGCAAAAGGGGAAGAAGCGAACGAATTTTTTTTTCAATCGCATGTTTATATTTTTAAGATGAAACTCAGACTCAGACGATAACTATTACCAATGAACAAGCTAACTGTTTGGTTATGCGTTGTTTAACAACTTCCGAGCAACAAAAAAATCTTGGAAAAGTTTCATGACAACTTCTCATCTTTGTCATTTTTCATAGGCTAACTCACTGCACAAAAATATACTTTATATTTTACTACAGTTATTCTTAAAAAGTAATATTGTTGCT
Organism: Olivierus martensii; assembly: GCA_000484575.1. Lineage (NCBI taxonomy): Eukaryota > Metazoa > Arthropoda > Arachnida > Scorpiones > Buthidae > Olivierus > Olivierus martensii. Next base: position 28,358 of record AYEL01056696.1, on the reverse strand, counting down.
CTCTTATGCGCTCCGTATGATGCATTCAGAAAAAAAGAATTTTCTCTTTATACAAAGAATATTCTCTTTACTTCAAAAGTTTATATCTATTGCCTCAGTATTCTTGCATTATTTATTATACAGAAAGAGTACCTACAGGAAAGTATATGCAATTCGTCTTCTTATATTCTCGGAGAGGCCTTCAAGTGTCAACCTTTCAACTTATTCATCGATAGACTCGACTTGACCTCGCAGAAGGACCATTTTGAAATTCCAAAAGGTAAGTTACATGTACTGAGTCCAATACGCACCAATATTATGACGTGATTATGTAAAGTAAGGTCCTAGAAAGAATGGTTTTAATGGTCACGGCACAAGACAGCAGGTCTTTAAAACGTCCGTAAATTAAAAGCAGAAATTTGATGGCGTCATTAGCAAACTTGTGTTGGTTGTGTGGTGCACATAATGGCTCAGAGTAACCGTTAAAAATAAAAAGATCCTACTCACTCGCTTTTTATAACTACTCGACCTTATTGTCTATTTAATTTTTGGGATAATTTTTTATTGGTCCTTAGTTTCGTGATAACGTGAAGCTTCCATTTTGAAACGAAACAAATGGCTGGACGCTTCATTTACGTCTAGAGAATCTTTTCTAGAAACCAATTAATTTTATTGTGTCAAGAAGTTTTTTCTCCACTCACTTTTTTCTTCTTTTTTTATTGCCTAAAGGTTCACTATTATGCGTTTCGTCGATATTAAAACGTGTGTGTCGTTAATGAGGATTTCTTCATCTTTCTTCGATTTAAAAGACTCATCCCCGTTTTTACGGAAAAGTGAAATATTCTTCGATTTAGAATGATTATTATCATTTAAATATTAAGTATATATTAAGCGTTAAGCTTCCTAAAGAACCAAATTGGCAGAAACCTTTATCAGTTTTTTTCAGGAGACTCGTTACTTCGCGAAACTCCAGTGAAAATCTCTGTTATTTTATTTCGTTTGCACTGTTTCTCCGCACATCCTTGCAAACGTTAAATTAAAATTAGATATTTGATAAATCAAGAAAATTGATCTTAAAATGCATTTTTATCAAAACAATATAATTTATAGGCCTTAAAATTTACAGATACGTCAATGAGGCAAATCGACACGTTACAATGTCCATAATGTCAACAAAGAAACTTTTTTCTCTTTGCTAGACAGATTAGTTATGAAGTCATGCGATCGAGTTGTCACTATCTGACTATTGTCCCCGTTGAACAACGCTATTCCATTACAGAGCTGTCAGAGGATGAAGAGAAAAGCGTTAATTCAATTTGGCACGGTCACTTCTGGTTGAGGACATTTAACAAACCCAGCACTCTCTTTTATATACAGACACTTATCTTTTAATACGATTTCTCTATACCTATCTTTGGCACAACTTTTAGACAAGCTTAATAACCCGGATAGCATGTTCTTAACGAAACATTAAGGAGAGAAATTCTCTTACTCATCTGGCGTGAAAGAGCGTTAAAAAAATTTAAATTACGTTATTAATTCTTAAAAAATTAATATTAATGTTCGTACTTTACAGTTAAATAGAGTCTGAACTATTAATTTTTATTAATATTAAATTCTATTCTGTTGACAAAGTTTGAAATACTGAACGTTTCCGAGTTCTGTTTCGAAACTGTTCAGCATATTTTTTGAAGTGCAAGGTCACTTAGCACTCGCAAAATATCCTTTAATCTTCTTGAAAAGTTATTTAATAGTTTTAGATTTTTTTACGGAAATCAAGAGCACTTAAAAACACTTTAAAAGAATTTTTAATAACCTCAAGAAGTCTTGAGTATGAGCCCAAGTCTCTTAAGTTTCTCGAAGAAACGAAATACGGTTACTTTTTCTTTAATTAAGAGAACTCGTCGAAGTTAAAATTTTAAAAGTAAACTTTTTATAAATACATCGAAAAATCTTATTCGCGAATAGGTAGATTCATGGAAAGAAAGTGTATATATACTCTTTACATTTAAAAATGGTAGACTGTAAGAAGTATATTCGACATTCACATACGATAGATCTATTTATGTATCATTAGTCGTTTGAATTTTATCTAAATCTCTCGAGAAAAACGAAATGGAGTGGTAGATGTTCCGCTCCTCGTCAGTGAATGCTTAGAAGAATTCTCGAGATAAAAAGAATTCAATAAAAGATTTAAAAGTGAACAATAAAAAACATAGAACTACAGATCTCTTGGGTTCAAGCAAAGAACTTTCTGTCAACCATCAATTTTAAAACAGACTTCTTTAGAAGAGGAGTCTTTTGAATTTAAATAAGACAAATTTCGATGCAAAATGTGATCTATACAGGTAAGTTAAAACATTCATCTATTTAAAAGAGGTTATTTAAAGGATACAGAAAAGCTTTTCCATGGATAACAATGTTGTTAATACTTTATCCATAGAAAAAAATTTGATTTTATCGTGGTCATCTGTAAGAGTTTTTTCGAGTTAAATCAACTCGGAAAATTTAATTTAGGAAAATTTTACATCGAAAACATTATACGAATTAATTTCCGAAACTGATTGTATCAGTGACCTTTAAATTTTGCATTAAATGATCCCAATTAATCAGATAATTGTCAGTTGATGCGATATGTGTTGTATTAATTATGATGCATTTGGTTTGGAAGACACAATTTGATATCATTGAAGAAAATAGCAAATTTCTTTTTTGTAAAAATTTAAATAGCGGAAGAAATTACTAGAAGAGAAAATAAAAGTTTTGGCATCTAGTTTATCTAAAAAAATGATAATTTCAGTTGATGAAACTGGAAAGATTATATTAGCTAAAACGTTAAATTAAAGAAAAGAAAAACTTGTCTATCAACAAAGATAATACGAAAAAATTAAATCAAGTTTAGCGATTATCAACATTCGGGAATTAAACGATAAAGATTATTCAAATAATCGTGTAGGGATACTTTTTGAATTTTTAAAATTAATTAATGCAAAGACTACCGCTACGTTATCTTTCTATGGCAGCTAAAAAATCTCGAAATATAAAATGCGACAGTATATAATTGCATCTACCAACACATGCATACTGTTTGCAATATTGAAGAACCATGCAAATAGCGAAGAAAAATGATAGGTCTATAAAAGAATAGTAAACCTCAGTATTTTTTAATGATCTACTTGTTTTTGAAAAATTTAAAAATGTCAAAGAACTTTAAGGATCAAACAACAGGAAAGATGGTTTTTAATTTCGGGAATAATTGAAAAGAATGTTAGTAATCAGCTCCTTCGATTAATGAATTACAGTATTCAGTGATTCGAAAAATTGCTTGGATTGCTAAAAATTCATAATATAAGAAAATATTAGGCTATATAGATGATTGTTAGTCGCTTTGCAATAAAAGCAACAAAATAAGTCACTCATCAAAATTTAAAGAACATCTAACGTTTACTATATGAAAGCCTAAAGCTAATCTACTGAATGCTCTTTTGATATTAGATCAAATTCTGTACGTCTCCATTCTGCTAGAGCCGACTAATTCGGAAAATTAAATCAGATGTTATAATTATCAAACAAGCCAACTGCATATGCATATTGTTCGGGATTATAAAGGTTATGTAAAGATTAAATAAAATATTTTCAGATTAATCTTTCTATCGTTTCTCGTTGATAAAGGAAAAATTTGAACATCAATTTAAACAAAATTACTCGTTTGCTGAGAACCTTCTGCATTAAAATTGTCATTTGAAGAAAGCTGAAGTACAAAGAAAGAATTATTTATTTGTACGCCAGTTAAAGTGCGAAGAATAAAGAGATTGAATGCGTTGGCTACTTAATGCTGATTAAATAAATAAAATAATCAGATATACGGCTATTTATAATTGAAATTTTATGAGTTTTCCAACAGAAATTTCCGATATTTCTCCCGAAAAATATTCTTTCTTTCTTTCTTCAGTTGTCACTAATTAATTAACCAGCGAGGAATATTTTTTAAATTAATAAAATACAGTGCATTTCAATAAATGTGGAAAAAATATCGAACTTTTAAGGATGGTTAATAAAAACTATACATCAAGACTAGTCTGGCTATATGCATAAGCTGTATTTTCATACAAAAGAAAGCTTATAAAGTTACAGCCTATATATGCTTTATAGTCTATCAAGTTCTAGAAATCTTATGCTATACAAGAATAAATTAAAATAGTAAAAAATAAATTAAAAATTTAAACTATTATATGGATCCTTTTAAAAAGAATCAAAGACAAGATAACTAATAAATGTCTTAATACTCTTGTCAGCACATGTTTCATAAGAATCACGTCGTTATCCAATTTCTTTTGTTGCCGAAGAGGATAAATGTCTAAATAAATGCTTGCAATGATTTCTAGATAAAATTTTTTCTTTGGTATTGTAGAATAGCTCGAAAATCGAAGAATAATTATATTATTTGAGTTAAATTAATCACAATATTTAAAATACTATTTCATCACATGAAATAATAAAATTTCTCTCGATAAAGTGTTAATATATTAAATAGCAAATTTTTATTTCCGCTGTGATGATTATAAATCATCAATATAGTTTGATGTTCTTTTAAATTTTATCATAGTCGTTTTCGAATTTTTTATTTGCCATTTTATCGCTACAGTTAAATGAATGTGCTACAATACTTGGTTTTTATCATAAAACGAAAGATGGAGAACGAGGAATCCAATCTGGATGCCTCGAAAAAATTTATTTGAAATTAAAATTCAGATTATCCCGATGAATTTAGTTAATAATTTTTATTAATAATTTAGTAAATAAATTATTCATTTCAGGTTATTTATCAAATGATATGTAAATAAGATCAAACTGAATGATAAAACTAGCTCAGTACATAATTTTCTTGTAATCTAATATTAATTTTATTAATGTAAATTAAACTAAGTCAATCTAGGCCTATATCCATTTAGGCAGAGATCATATAAGAAGAAATTTGAATAGATGCAGTGGAAATAAAGCGATCCTTTCTAGCCGTTTCAGTTTAATAAATAATATAATTTATATTTTTAAGAGTTCCAAACATCGAGTTTCTCGCTTTAGAAGAAGTTTCTAAAATACTCGATCAGAAAAATCACTTGTGACTGGCGAAGAACAAACAGATCTTTTCTCTCTCCATCGGAACTGAAAAAAAAATAAACTTCTTATTTTCAATTGAAGACAATACAACTTGTGTGCTATATTTTATCAAAGTGCATTTTTTCGGTTAAAACTCAGAATACAAACATTTAAAATTATACAAGCATTTATCATACCAACATCTTTGCTAAGAAGTTCGACGCTTCTAGAATAAGAAAAATTTCGAATAAATACGAACATTTTTCTTATATTCTCTTTACTTTACCATATTTTAAACTAATATCTATCGTAAGAGCATATTTTATTGTTAAAATTTTAATTGGGCATTTCTGAAAATTTAAAAGTGGAAACTTAATTCTATATATTTGTATATATATGTAAACAGGTAGAATTATAATTAATTTTTTTTCCTCCATTTTATTTTACGCTTGACGCTTCGCCCGGGAATATTTTCCAAATTTAAATATGACTATAATATTTTGTGTTAATAAGAAAGTGAGATACTCGTAAAAATCTCCAGTGGGGCAATATATCTTTATTAGTTTAGCGAGCCGAATATCTGATCAATGAATGTAAATGGCAGTTCTCTCTCTCACTCTCTCATGAACAGAAAACTGCGGAAATAAAACTTAAAACAGAAGATTAAAAAAAAAAAGTGAGAAATAATATCGATCTCCGGTAATTTTTCAGAAATAGATTTTAAACGACTTTTTCCCATTTAACTATGAATTATGTAGTGGATATTCAAATTAGAACGATTTATACCGAGATATATAAAATGATAATTAATTATTAATTATTTAAAGTAGAGTTTAAATATTGATAGAACATCTGATTAAAATTTATAATCAACAGAAATGAGAATCAAAACATCACATGTATATTCAAAAGCGGGATTCTATTGTGGAATTGTGGTTGTTTACAACTTCTCTACAATCTAATAACATCTTGACAGCATTCTTATTTATATTTTTAACTAAAATAGAGAAGATTCTGTCAGCTGTTTCTAATCTGCCAAATATATTCTTAAAATTAATTTTATTTTCTGATTTTTCGAAAACATTCTAAACTTAATTCTCACAACTGTAAATAAAATTTTTATTTTAAAGATATTACTCAAAACTCTCTTCTCTTCTTCGATCTATCTAATTGCTTACCGCTTAATGAAAAGCGGTATGTAAGGATCGAGAATTATTTTAATGTTTAGTTTTTATATGATTCTGACAATTTTAATTATTATTATTAATTTTTTTTAATTCGGTGAGCGATAAATAAAATATTACGCTGTTGCTATAAAAAATTTATAACTGGAATTTTGAAACCTCTTATTTTTTTCGCAAATCTTCTAAGATAATTTAATTAAAAAATTAAAAAAAAATCTGAAAATAAAAACGATAAACAGGAAAAACCATTTTCTCCACGTATATAGACTTACATCTAAAAATAACTTTATTAATCATTTTTTATTTATTTATATTTTTTGCTTCCGAATCCTTACATCATCTTTAAAATCACGTCTTTTTTCGTAAAATCAAATCCCATAATAAATTTGTAAATCATTTTTTTTTCTTCTCTCTCTTTATCCATAAAATGACCCGCCAACAACCTTATTACACTCGTAAACCGAATTTAATAAATTTTCTTACACGTACAGAATGTAACTCTTTTTCAAGGAACCAGATACGTATCTCTTGCCTCATACTTCCAATGCTGAGAAAAGTTAGAGGTTTTCGGCAAAATGCACACTAATCCGATATTCAGAATGCAGCAGAAGTAAATATAATTTCCAGCATCCCGTCCAAGAAAGAGATGTCTCAATCCGTTCATCATTACTTCTTTTTCCACTTCAACACGATAATTCCATTTCTTTTAAAACTAGGAGCGGTTTCGAGTGTTTTAAAGCGTCTTGTGCAATTAAGTGTTCATATAAAAGTTGGAAACATAAAATACCAATAAGTTCTATATATATATATACAACTGAAGAGATTTCTGCTAAAATAAATGAAAGATAATATTTGAGACTCGAATATTAAAACTTTTTTCTCTTTAAAAATAAAACTTAATGCACTTTTTTCTGCAGACTATCAGATAATATTTTTCCCCGATTTTTGAACATTTTTTTTTCTACAGAAAATAAAAATATTTAATATATAATTTGAATAATAAAACACTACTTTTATCTTAATCTGGAAAATTTTTTTGTGCGTTTTTTATTTTTTTAGGAATAGGATTTTGAGATTTTTAAAAGAATTAAGTTAAGCTTTATGAATCAAATTCGGTTAATTTTAGTAGTAACGTTTCTTTTCTCTCTTAAAATAAGTATAACAAGTTCTAATCTAGGAATAAAATTGCAAACTATATAATTTTAGAAGCAGATTACAGATATTGTAAGAAAAAAAGCTAAGTTCTTCGTATCTCTTCCTTAATAATATTCTATAATTTCCTATAAATAAAACAGTATCAGATAATTATTCCTAGAAAAAACGCCAGCAAAATTATTCATTTTTTTAAAGTTTTAGATTATTTTCAAAGATGCTTGTTTAGAATATAAATATATTGATTGTAATATTAAAATAAGCAGATAAAAAAAATTTTTTTATCAATATTTTCATCGTAATATTATAAAATTTAGATGCGAACTTTCGAGTAGCGTATAAATTCGCATAAAATACGACAACATATTCATCACAAACAACTCATAATCCGTGAAAAATTCTCAATTTTGTTATTCACCTAAACTGAATATATCATTAAATTCAAGCTGTCGAGGACACTCATGAAAATTTAAATTATCACAAAGTCAAACAGATTTATCATTCAATGAAGTACACAGCACATGTGTACGAATATATATATTCATAATTACGTCATGAACACTTTAATTTCTCATAGAATAAACAATCTGGCTTTGAGTTAACGTTTCTCTACAATAGTGTTTCAATGGTTGAAAGAGTGATATCAAGTTTAGAGGAAACAAAATGCCTTCCGTATGTATAATTCAAGCAGGAACCTGGTTACTTGCATGCTAAACTGTCTCGCTGTTTGCATTAGTGGTAGACACATCCATTCATCAGAATTAACATAAAAATATGAAGGGAGCGACGGTGATATTGCTTTGTTTCTAAAATTCCTTTCTAACGTACAAGATCTATGCAAACAATTTGCTGGAATGGAAATTTAATTTGACATTGTTTTCATCTCTAAATCAGTTTTATTCATTTAAGTAATGTGTAATGAGTAAAATAATATTAGTTTTACTTTTATATTATCCTTTAGATATTTGTAAAGCTATTCAATAATTTTCTCTAAATTTTATTATTGTTTTCTGGGTTGAGTTTTTTTGAAATTCTTATTATTCATAAACATTCACAGACAATATTAAGGATCTTATCTACTGATATTTTTATAGTTTAGGCACATAGAAGGTTAATAAATATTTATTTTAATTAATTATATTTAAAATCTTATGTTCTAACTAACTATATTGTATATTGAGGATGATATTTAACTTCTACATTAGCTGCTATGCTATTTTCTATTCAAATTAAATGCTAGTAGTCGAAGTGCATCCACGAAATATCTTTTACTTAATCTAAGATGCTTTCAGCAATTTCCCATCTTGTTTTAAAAATTCTTTAATCGAAACACCCTCATTAAAATCAAACCTTCTACATCATTTAACAATTAAATCTGACAATTTTAAGCTAATTTGAGCATAAAATCCTATGCTAATCGATTTAACATTTCCATCAAGATGATAAATTTTAAAAGTTTCAAACTTTTTTTATATACCGGTACTTATAATTTCTTTTTTTTTTTTTTTTTTTTTTTTTTTTTTTTTTTATTGGCTGGAATAATTTTTCCATCGATAAGTAATATCAGAAAATTGACGTTTATCATATTTACTTCTGGCTATAAATTTTATAAAAAAAAAAGGAAAATGTGGTGTAGATCCTTTGGGCCCTATTTGCATCAGATAGAGAAAGCGAGCACCATTCTTTAAGAAGCAAAGACTCCCCTGACTGAAAATCGATTTTTGCTTCTTCTCTTTGAATTCCGAATGAGAATAACGATTGTTGATTTTCGCCTTAACAGATTAGCCTTTTTTTTTCTTTTTAAAAATCTTAAATTATCTGAATTAAAGTGTTTATACAAACAAAAACAATAATTCCAAGTCATTAGTAAAGTATTCTACTTCAAGTCAAACTTTTATTTTACAAGATACTTATAACTTTTTAATTAAGGTATTTCTTTATAGTGAAAAGTAAATAAATAATCTTCGATATTTATAAACGTATAATTTTAATGATGCTTTAAAAGCTTTTTTCTGAAACGAGATGCATTATAAAAAAATATAATGTTTTTTTATTTTGTTGGAGTGCAGAATATGCTGTATACAGTATAGTCATATCAATTTTTCTTTGATAACTATCGCCTACATTTTTGATCGCTGAAACAATCAATGTTGTTACAAGAAGCTTAAAAATTAAAACTATGCTTTCATAAATAGGAAACTTCAATTTACACTGTTTTTCAACACAGAAATATAATGTTTTTTTATTTTGTTGGAGTGCAGAATATGCTGTATACAGTATAGTCATATCAACTTTTCTTTGATAACTATCGCCTACATTTTTGATCGCTGAAACAATCAGTGTTGTTACAAGAAGCTTAAAAATTAAAGCTATGCTTTCATAAATAGGAAACTTCAATTTATACTGTATTTCAACACAGAAAAAAAAATTTAACATAATATTCTTATGAGCATCCGGAAAATTTTCTTTGGTTTGTTTGCTCTATGTAATATATATTGGAAAATAAAAATTTTATGCATTGAATATTTATTTTATATATTTATCAGGCAACATAATCGTAGTCAAACAAAACTTAAAACTTTTGTAGGAAAAAATTGTCGAGTTATTAAAGTAGCAGTTTGATACAACGTATGTGCAGGTATGGGTATTATCGAGAAAAATTCTTGTTAAGATTTTTGTATTTTTTATTTATAGCTTATTTAGCTACAAGAACGGATTTCACAGATAAGATTAGTTATAAGAGGTTTAAGATGCATTCAAATATTCGTTGTAAGAGTTGAAAATATGGATTGTCTATCAGTATAAATATTAAAATATGGTAGAAGAAAGCTTTGTTTCTAGAATTTCTTTGTAGTGCAAAATGTGTATGCAGATAATTTTCTAAAACAGAAAATATACGGAACTTATAATATTGATTATAACAATAAGATAGGATTCAATTTGCTATAGGAAAAAAAGTATATAAATTCTATAGAATAGTTTCAAAAGTAATTCTGAATATATGTAGTAAAAGTTATTATCTACTGGGATTTTTCATTATAAGAAAATATTCATATAAAAGGATTTTATGAGAGAATCGAACAGTTTTTAGAGAAAAGTTTCTGTGAGAAATTTTTTAAAAGTTATTTTTTAATAAAATCTCATGCAAATCTTTGTTATAAAAAATTTCATGTTTATAAAAAGAATAATAACAATATTACATTAGGCCTACCTTATTTTATTTTAGAACCACACACTTATGAAATAAGTTATAAAAATTCTTCAATATAAAAAAAATGGCAAAGTAGAAAGTATAGGATTTCCGATGTTACGACCCACATCATTTCACACAAAAAGAGAAAGGGGGGAAGAAAAAAGGAGCAACGTCCAACATGCGATCGACTAATTTCCCTGGGAGGTTCCCAACTTCGGAGGTGGGACTTCTACAACTGATCACGTGACCAATACTAAATTACCGTCTGTGGTAGTTGATATGGCAACGAAGCGTGTTGGCTTTGGCGACATAGATCCTGTCGTAGTTTGGGGGGTTGGTCTGAACTTGCAGCCAGTCGTTTGACTGTCAGCCAATCATGGCGACATTGTCGTTCATTTGACTTTAGGGAAAAGCACACCTGGTTGAGACAGGTGGAAAGTCCCACCCTTCTCTTCCCAGAAGCGATTTCTTACTTGTTCCTTGCGAGTGGTAATGGCGTGTCTGTACTTCTACGCTAAAATAACTGTAAATAAAGCCTAACAAAGCTAACTTTTTTATTTTAATGAGATACCATTCTATTTTTTCTCCTTTTTTTGTTTCTGGAAAAATTATCTTTTTTTTTTTTTTTTTTTTTTTTTTTTTTTTTTTTTTTTTTTTTTTTTTTTTTTTTTTTTTTTTTTTTTTTTGTCTTTTAGAAAAAACATTCACCATTGTCTCGAAAATCAATGCAACAAAACAAATTAAAAGTACGTTGAGGGGAAAAACCTGAATAGAAATTTTAAAATCTGTCTAACAGATATATCAATAAGTAATATTTTTCCCCCTCTAAATTTAATGCTATAAAAATGAATTTAACCCATATACTCCTTGAAATAAATAGAATAAGAATTATGTGCGTTGAATACATAAAATCTATATTATGTAAAAATGTGAAAATATTGAAAAAGAACGTTAGTGATTTAATTCTTATAAATCCACACATCAGTTTCCTATAAATTTCTTCGCATCAATTTTAATAAAATGCAAAGACGGGATTCGCACGTCAATAGGTCACAGTTAAGTTACAAAGAGGGAATAACGTGCAAGCAGCTAAATTAAAGAACCTCCCAATCCCTGCAGACCCAAGTGGCGAACGGTTTTCCCAGAGGCGAGACACCTAACCCCTATAATCGTTCCTCACTGAGACATTCACAGTACAATCAAGGCCAGTCGCTGTCTGCAGCTTTCTTTCTCCGAGTGTCTCTCTCACCGTGATTATCATACTCTGAATGATGGGGGATAGACAGCGAAGATTTCTTAATGATTCCCCACTCACTCTGCAAGACGGTGATGATAACTGGTGTCTCTGTGACTTCAACTAGATTTATTACCTTGTCTACAGATCTAGAATGACCAAGGACATCCCAATCGTGCGGGTATTGGTTAAGGTGGGGCACATTTAACGTTCGTTTTCTTCTGCTCTTCTGGTATGCTTAAAAAAATTTTATTCTCTTACTAATTTTTATGAGTGGATTTAATGATGCAGCTTGACCTTGTTTTTTTTATCTGTTATATTCTTTGACCCTTTCTTTAACCATGGCAAAATTTTACGCTTTCAAAACAAAAGAGGGAAAGATTTTGTGTGGAGATCGGTTTCTATCGATATTATTGAAATCGATTTGAGAAAAATAAATTTAAGCAAAACAACTCGAGCGAAATTCTTCAATTCGCATCATACATATGAATTGTAAGTCATAAAGCTATACGATAAGTAAATCCGCTTTATGCACATTTTCGCATATTCTTCTTAATTGCGACATTATCATTGGAGTAAATAGTAGGGACAATGATATGCAAAGCGCGGAAGATGCACAATACTAGGACACAATTTCCACAACAATCACGTACAATTTTAATAAGTCTGTCTAGAATTCAACCTGCAAACTGATGACAAGTCACAAGCGAGATAGTTAAGAGTAAAATATACCATCCTGGCAAAGAGCCAGCTTAGATTAACATTAAGAAAATGTATTACTTAATTAGATCGTTTCAAGATGCGAGAAGACATGCAGCAGTGAGGTGAACTCTCTTAAAAAAAGTGCAGAGAAAAAAATTCGTAATTTCTCACCAAGAAATATTAGATAAATATTAGTTTCGGTTAAATTTAGGTCATTTTTCAGATTACAATCATTAAATCGAAGCTAAACCGGATCTAAATCTGTAGGGTCAAGGATAAGTGATGTATATCTAATGAGAAATGAGAAATGTGGAAGTAATCTCTCTTGGATTATAGACTGAATTTTAAACTTAAAACTGAAGTTTTCTTTTATTATTAAACGAGACTAATTCCCTGTAATCGTATTGAAAACATTTTGTTTTGAATTAAAAAGAAAATAGAAGTATCTAATAATTTTACTTTTTTTAATGTTAAAAAGTTATAGATATGATATATAAATAAAAGAAAAACCATAATAAAATACAGATTGAACTTCAAAAGTTAACCAAACCTAATAAAATTCTCCAGAATTTCATTATAAAAAGTTTTTCATCATTAAGAGGCCTCGTGGTAATGTTTTGAGGCTCGGTTGTGGTCAAAAACTACATTGAAATCTTAATAAGCCTCATAAATCCACAGGAAAGAAAATTAATGAAATTTCTGCGGTTTTGATTAAACTTTTCGGAATTAAAACTAATAAAAAAATATATATATCTGATTTTCTAGGATTGATAGTTAAATAAATCCAAGATTGCTTCATGCATAAATCAGTACAAATCAGTTTTTTAGGATTAAAGAATTCCAAATAAATTTTCGGGATAAAACCAATAAATTTTAATAAACAATCTCACGTATAAAAATTTTCCACGATAAGAAGCACTATAAATCTTAATAATAACGAAACAAACTCATATATCAAAAATAAGAAAATTATTCAGGCTACAAATCATAATAAGAGAAGAAATTTCAGGAAAGGAGCCTTATAACATAGAAAATCTGTGATAGATAGTCTTTCAGGATAACGAATAAAGAAATAGTTGAAAGAAGTGCAAAGATGAAAACAAGCAACCAAAAAAGAAAAAGAAATATGTGGTTAGAATGATAAGTGCAGAAGTGAACCTTATCCGTATAAACGCTTTCTAACATTTTATTGATCTTCTCAATAGGTGCATGTGGCTGTTTGAGTAACGTCTATTATAGGGTATATAGAATAGTCAGAGAGAAGATTTGATTTTCGTTGTCACGTCACGCTTCCATCTACAGACACATTTTGACTTTGGAAATATTTAACTTGTTTAGGAATTTAAAAAGATTTATAAGAAATAGAACCTCTGGAGGATTGACGATGTGATTTTTCTTAAAAAATAAATTTTCCTTGTTTGTTTCCTGGCAGGACTTTATAATCAATGTTTTTATAAGATAGGAAAAAAATATATAAACGATATTTACTTAACTTTCTTCATTATTATGGTCAGGTCGCCTCCAGACAAGTTTTTTTATAATTACATCAATAAATTTTATTTTTATCATATTTAATTCTAATAAGATATCGATTTATGAATTTAATAAAGCCAGTGCGTTATTTTGAATTTTATTTAATAAAATAATAATAAATAAATAATTTTTACTTTGGATTTTCATTTATTCATCTTTTATGCTTTCGTAATGTAAAATAATTTAAATATTCGACTTAGGCCTATTAGAAGATATAAGAAATTTTCTAATTAGCAGAGTTACATATTCAATCAGCGGAGTATTTAAAATTTCAATTTTTCTTATTCGTGGATTTTTTTTCCCTCTCGAAAATGAATAGCCCTTATATTATTGTTGGTTCCGTCTGCTACCAGAACATAAATCAAGATTTCGCAAGAAAATCCTGTACCGATTTTAATTAAAATTCTGTACATTTGTATATCGTTCTTTATTTATCCTTTTTCAATTAATTACTTTTGGATGAGAAAAAAAAAATTAAGTTCATGTCAGCATTCTTTCGAAGGAAAGGATAGTTCTTTGTAATATTAAATAGGGTAACAATTAGGTGATTTTTAAAGCTTCTCCTCGACTAGTTAACTGCTACAGCAGTCTTGTTTCTCGTATATGAACAGTGTTATAGCTACAGAAATCACTATTATAAATTTACTTCCTCTTAGTTAATTAATTCTTTTGTTAGTAGTAGTAATAGTAGTAATAATAATAATAATAATAATTTTCGATCGATAAAATTCTATTTTTGGTTTGTAAATGAGCGAAAGTTCGGTGAAAATTGATACTTTCTATTAAAAGTAAAAGTAAATTCTTTAGAAGAAAATTTAATAATTAACATAATCTACATTTAATTATATTACCCCAAACGAATATTTTAATCCGTTGGTTAATTACTTTTCGATAATAAAAGTTACTGAAAAATTTGACGTCAACATTTATAAATCTCTTGTTTTCTTTGTATCGATTTGTATGTAAACTGTCTGAAAATAAAATAGAAAGATCCCTTTCTAGAAGAAATTACCTTCAACAGGATCAATCTATGAAGTTTAATTAAGTATCTGCGTAAATTAGCCCATTGGCAAGAGAGGACGAGAACAAAATTCAAACTCTATAATAAAGTAAAAAAAAAGGAAGAAAATTTCATTTATTAAAGTTGCTTCAATTTTTAATAAAATAATAATTAAACTTAACTTTATCATATTAATCCTGTAAACTTAATCTAATCCGAACTAAGAACGTAATCAAACCAGATAATTAATTTGTTTTAAAGTCAAATAAATGACAACAGTGCAGCACCATCATTCATAAGATTAATCGGGAAATTTTAAAACAATAAAAAGCAATTGTTTAAGGTAATGAACAAGGAAAAGTTATAAATTTTATTTACTTATAACATGCGAGTGATTGCTTTCTGCACAACCGTAATGAATAATGGATTTTAATTATGTTTATTGATTGAATTAAAGTTCTAAGAAGTAAAATAACATTTGCATAGAATTGTATATACTTTAGACTAATTCTAAAGTCACAAGGGCATAAATAGGCAATGAAGGCCAACTATCGTTTTTCATTGATCCTAAACAAAAGAGGGAAGAGATCAATCATACTCTTTTTCATTAATCATGTACTCGTTACGATAGTTGTTGAGTCATAAACCAATCTCATTTAAGATGCAAACTATAACAATAGTCCAATTCTCTCAGCACAATCGAAAAATGCATAAACAGAGAAAGAGAAACTTGTTACAGAAAGCAAGATATAATTTTTTAAATTTAATGATTTCACTTTTAAAGCTGTATCCCGAGAGTTCTCCTAATTCACCTTTTCACACTAACTATTGATTAGAAGTCTGCGGTAACTCTCAGTTTTCAGCTTTTACTAACTCTTTAGTTCCTATTAGGTAAAGATGTAGCGCTATAAATTTGTCCCCTAACGAGATTTCTAACATTAAAATCACTTTTAGCTATTTAGCTTCCATTTGATCTAACTTTTGACCTTTAAGAATCCGATTTTTTATTGAGTGTTTCTGTACTTTTTTTTTTACCTTTCCGGTGGAACTTTCTAAAAACTTCTGAACAAAAATTCAGCTAATACACTTTAATCTTCGAAATTACATTTTTTTAAAAAAACATTATTTATTATTTTTAAAATTATTTATGCATAATAAGTAATTTATCTTACAAAAGTTTTCCTGATTTTTTCTTGGTATGGAAATATTACGTAATCCCTTCAATACTTCCATGCTAATTTCTCTTCTTTCTTTTCGTCTCTCTCGACTTCGTTTCTTTTTTTTATTGAAAATATTTCTTTCGTTTGTTTCATTTCTACTAATCTCATTATCTTTAATAAAGATTATAAAAATTATCTGTGCAATTTTAAATCGAGAAGAAATCACGCTTTGCTTCCTCCCGCACTTGTTCCATTATTCACTTCTTTTCTCTTAATATACTTCACTTCCTATTTATAATCATTAATTCCTCTCAAAATATAATAATTCAGTTTTTTTTCTGTTTTCGTTTTAAATTCACTCATAATTTTAGTTTTTTTTTTCCCCCCTCCACATAAAATAAAAATTTCGAGAACAACTTCAATCATTTAAAAATTATATTAATTTATGAAAAATTCTGATAAAGTAAAATAATAAAGTTAAAGTGAATAAATCAAAGTGGAAAGTAAAAATCCTTAAATAAAGTGAAATTATGTTCTTGATTGAAAAAATCTACAGCAAATTACAAAATCGGATAGTACTTAAATGTAATATTACGACAAGTGGATGGCTCTGACCCAAACGATGAACATGGTCGTATCCCGTGAGATAATATTATTCAGATGTCTTCAGTTTAATGGTAAGTAGGAAAGATAATGATAACTGTTGTCACTGGAGCACTTAACTATGCTATTACAACGTCACCTCCTTTGAGTCGAAAGAGGACGATCAATAGATAACTTTGCTTTTCACCGCCGTGATGTCCAAATGTTTCTTCTAGTTTAACCAACCGTTTCATATTTGTTACTCAAATTTGAAATATTCTTCCCTTTTTTCCCCTCTTTTTTTTTCTTTCTTAATGTGACAGGATATTTTAGAAATGTTAATGGAGTTTAAGTGGTTTGGGAAATATGTCGCAGGTTTTTAATTTGATAGTTAAGCGCAGAAATAAAAATATTAAATGGAAAAAGATATTAGATGATGATATCCGAGAATTAAATTAAACGGAATATTTAAGAAGTTCTGCATAATTTAAAAAAAAATAGAAAAATCCAGAATAGCTTACAACCATTTATTGTTATCCTGTAGATGAATTTTATTACTACAGCAGCATTAAAAGAATAGTTAAAAATACTCAATGAATCAGCTTTCTAGATAGATCAGATTAAAATAAAACGGTTTCTTATTTAAATATGCACTTATCATAGTTAATTATACCTCAAGATATCTTGTTTTAAGTTGGATAAAAGTTTTGAAAATATATTTTCAAACTCATTATTATGCAGAAATTTAAGTGCATATAGAAGTGTTATCGATATGCATGATTACATAGAAGTAACAATAAACAATCCTCTCTCCACTATCATAAAATTTATCGCTTTAAATGAACACCATCATAATAAAGTTGTTTTATTTACATTTTCTGGTAATTGTGTTAAAATAAATCGAATTTAGAACTATAAATTAAAAAATACATATGATATATATTTCCTGCAAATATTAATTAAAAATAAAAGAAGTGTTACAAGATAAACTTTCACTGCTCTTCCCACTGACAATGTTAACATTCTGAGCCAGAAAAATGACATTCTTACTTAGCTAATCCTTACAATTATCTTCTACACGTGTCGCTAATCCTATTGTCACCACCAGTTGAGAAAACTGCAAATATTTGTCTGCATCGGCAATATCAGGCAATGACAACAGAATAAAAACGCGAATCGTTTATTATACTATAATTACAGTATGGTGGAGGAGAGTAGAATTCAGATATCATATTTAGTTTGTTTGGTGATGTTCAATTGTAGATCCTACAGTTGCACCCAGTCCAGCTGTCATCTCTCTCTCCCCAAAAGTGACTAACACCTGCTTTCTACGTAGGATCGTGACAACATATCCTGACCTACCCGAAGGGAAAACTGCCGAAGTGAATAATACATGTGAGCAAATCCGGTCTTCTTTTGCTACGAAAGGAAAATGTGGTTAAAATGCCGTCAGCCGATAGCCCATCAAAGGATTTAGCATTTATCCCTCTACTTTCCCTTTTTCAGATTTTGCTTGTTCTAAAGAAATGATTTTGTCTTCGAATGTAATGTTCATTGAGGAATATCGCTCTCTCTCTGGAGATAAAAGTCAGTAAAATTGAAGCAAAGTAAGTCTGGTTATGGCTGCTTCGCTAACCTGGATAAAACATCACTTTTATGTTCCCTGAAAGAACTTTCTACGGTTCTTTTTTATCATTTTTTTTTGTTCGGATAAAAATAATGTCATCATAATCGCCTCTTTACTTTATTAATGTTTTTAAAGAAACATTATCAGACTTTATTTTTTTTTTTACGAAAGTTTTTCCAAGCAAATGGTTCTAAAATGTCTTTAAGAATATTTTGTTTAAAAAATTGAAAAAAGAAAAAATTTATATAACTTATTTAAAATTTAGAAAAAAGCTATTTGAATTTTCATGAAGATTACATAAAATTATTTTCTTAACAACATACTCGAATTTGTTTTATTTTTTATTTTTTATTTCAGCATAAACTTTTTAAATTTGTGCTGAAAGTGAGAGAGAGAGAGGATCGTTAACTTAATTCTCAAAACGGTAACGAAATAAAAACTAATATTTGACATTATAAATTACAAAGTGCTTAAAAAATTGCCAGCGTACGGTTAAAGAACGTAATAAATTTAATAAATAAATAAATTAACGTATAAAAATTTTAAATAAAATATGAGCAATGTGAATAATTTATTTAACTTTATAGAGATTCTGTGTAAATACTGTAAAATTTACCCTTCATAATTTAAATATTTAAATTAGCAAATATATCTTCGGAAGCGAAATAAAACAGCTTTCTTTGTCTTAGTGCTTGCTCAGTATCCATTTTCAGCCTCTCTCTCGAAGATAGAGAGGATCTTTCTGTTATTTTTATCACGATAGCTTCACTATATTCTTCTCCGACCATCATTTTGTTTTTTTTTTTTTCTTTATTTTTCACTTCTTACTTAACCATTATAAAACTAGATTGCATTAATGCATTAATTTTGCAAGGTTATATTTATTTGCATATATACAGACTATATATATATTTTATTATTTATGATTAAATGCAAATAGGTCTTTTTTTATTTTTAAATTTTTGTCCACAAATTTTATTTATTTATTTATTTTTCCTACAGTTATAAAGTAAATTATATCTTCGTGAAGAACTATAAAAAATAATTTATTAAACGTGAATTCTTGATATTAATGAAAATTTTACAGTAAACAGTATTTTGATGCAAAAACCAAAAAGATTAAATTACTGAAGAAAACTGAGAAAGAATTGATTTGCTTTTCCAAAAATAAAATGATCTTTACATATTTTATAGAGAAACCTCTTGAAATTACCCTGATGAAAATAGTTGGCTTCTTCGGGATTAAATTTGTAATTGAAGTTTCCAATTTCTTGATAAGATTGACTTTACTTCATTATGTATTCTGATATCGTGCATTTATCGATTAAATTCAAAAATTACAATTTTTCATTCAGTGTATATCATTTTATGGACTTTATAAAATATTCTAAATTATATTAACGTTTTCTTTCTTAATCTTTTATTTATGTTGTTTTTTATTAGAGGATAACTTCTTAAATTTAATACGCGAAGGCAAATGTTTGGATCGAATCGAAGTTAGAACTAAAATGTAATTTCGGTACAATATTCTCGAGTACTTCTTTAAATTCATTTAAGTATAGCTATACTTTGTCACAGTTTGTACAATAATAGAAGCTATAAAAGGTCCTTCGAGTACAATTGTTTAGAAGATGAGAGAAATTAGGAATTTTCGCTTCATTCCCAAAGAGAACGAGAGGAAGGTGAAAATGGTTCATTTCTAAGAGTTTTCCTTCTCTGCTTTTGCTCTTCAGCTAGCACAACCGCTCTCTCTCCTTTATTATCGATTAATTCTGCAACCCGGCTGTATTTTTCCTCTTAATCTAAGGAACAGTAGAGATCAAGGTTTAGATAGCATTTAGAAAAGAAAAGAATCATATTGGTGTTGTAATGAAAAGAAATACGTTCCGCTTCAATTCCCCCATGTAACTGTGCCTTATCCTTGTAATTCTTCAATGAAAAAGTAAAACTATTTCAATACTTTTACTTACTTGTATGTCGCAGACCTTCTCCTTCGTGTTCTACGTTCGAAGTACTAATTGGCCAATCTGAAGACCATTCTTGATGAAAACCAATACTCAAAGATTCTAAGGATGAAAAAAACAAGATAATATTTAATAAATTGTTACGAGGTGCAAAAACCTAACCATCAATTAACTAATATTATATGGGATTTAGTTAATATTTAACTAATAAGCAGAATGGTGCTAATATATTGAAACAGTGTGCCCATGCGTGATAATTGATGCACCATCTGCATGTGTCATGATTGAGAAATTAGTCAGATGGACCCTATATTGAATGATGCGGTCAAAACGGCGATATGTTAGTTTAATAATCTGAAATTATTATATCTGGTATGCCCTTTAATTATGCATTATCTACGCTTCTGATTCAATCAGGTTAGGGATCATTTCATAAATCCCAAATCTTATTAAATTAAATGAAAGAAGTTTTATGAAACTTCACCGCCTACTAAATTAAGATGAATATGGAATTCAAAAAATTTTTTTTTCTTCTTACTAGTTTATTAATGAATAATACCTCAAACGTTTCTTCTTTCTTAATGAATCAAATTTTCATTCTTTTATACCTCGGTTTTATCTACAGTCTTACAAATGGTTAGTTGGGTTGTTTTATGCTTTTAAGTTGCTTTCAACTTTACTATAATGAATAGCTATCAATAACTAAACTAAAAGGAAAAAAAAAAAACAAAAATAAGAAGAAGAATTTATTCTTTCTTGTAAATTTTCAAATAATGAATACAATTTTATTGATTTCGGTTAGCAGAAATTCTCCGTTAAGCGTAGAAATTCTGAATAAGTAAAAAGTTAATGAGCAAAACTAAATAGGGAAAGATTACTTAGATGGCCCACATAACTTCAAAATGAATTCGAAAATTAAAAAAAAAAAAAAAAAATTGATAATCATTTATTCCAAAAATAAATATTTTTAATTTAAAAAAAAAAAAAAAAAGAAAAATTGATAATCATTTATTCCAAAAATAAATATTTTTAATTAGCATATTTGGTATCATCGTGCTGTATACGGTATTATTAACAATCGATATTTTTACTGAAAAATTTTCTATTTTGGATTCCTGAAAATACGTATAATGAAAGGTGATATACGTACGAAAGTATATTAGATAACACTTTGGAACATTAAAGTTTTAGAATATTTACTTAACGTAAAATAAGAAAAATCAAAATGTTAATATGCACTATTAAGCAAAATATGCCTCGAAATATTTAAAACAAAACTACTGTCATTGAAAATATATCTTTTTTTTTTGCATAATTTCAGTTTAGTTATTCACTTATTGAATGAAAATATTAAAATAGGAAATATCCGAATTTGATAAATGCCATCACTCCTGTTTTAACTAATACAGCCAGTTTGAATTCATTTCAGCCAAGCAAGGATAGTTTGTTTACAATAAATTGAAACTAGATGCAACATTACACTAAACATCCCACTTTGATGTGGTTAATTATCATTTGCTATTTAATTGATTATTCTGGTAGTTTTGTAACGTTTTAAGCTATAAAAAAATAGTAGGTCGCTCTGTAAAATTTCTTGTAAAAAAGTTTTCTTTCAGACATCGCATGATCAACTTCTATCTAAAAAAAACCGCATAAACATGATGCTAATTCACACTGAATATTAAAATATCGAGTTAACTTAGATAATTTTTAGAAAGGAACTAGTTTTTTCTTAAAATTTTACTTTACTGTATTAGAATTGCTTATAATAGAAGTTTTGATTGAATTGCCAATCTAAAGAGACAATTCCTTAATTAATTTCAAACGAATGCAATTTTATTTTTGTCTTCTTTCTCAATGAATAAGAACTATATAGCCTAGTCTTATATTTAAAGGAGATGGAAGTAGAGTAAATACGGTAGAAATAACGTTTATTCCTATCATATTTACTCTAGGTTCACGAGAGAAATAACTGCTTTCTAGAGAGGCCGAATCGTTGTTGTGGAAGATCTGTAACTCTTCACATCAATGGAGACACTCTCCCATTCTATCGGAGCTTAAACCAAACACGTGGAGTAAGTTCTCCTCTCTGATCGATCACAAGTCATATATTCAACCCTCAGAGTCAAGCTGCTTCGCTTTTCCTAATGGAATTCGCCTAGTTCCGTGACATCTTAATAAGCTTAGTATTTCTTTTACAGATTTCAATAATTTACTTTTAAACTCGAGACAGTAAAGTGCGTTGAAGTATTTGGCGTGTTAAGAGAGTAGCAAATTTATTTCATGTTTCTATTTTTTAAATAATCGTTTTTCTGACTAGAGGCGGATGGCTAAAACAACAGGCCAAGTTCCAACACGAAGGTAAAGACTTCGTTTCGGATTCCTGTGACTATGATATGGTCGTGACACGTGTAATACAACGCTGCTGATAAGTCTTGTTGGGTGTGGTTCGACTACCTAGCTGCCTTTAGCTGGGAAGATTTATTATTGTGGCTGGACATCTGTAGAGCCGACTACATCTATGTTTACAGTTAATGAAACTCTAGACCGTTCATATAAGTCGGACACAAAAACAATAGTTAATAAGTCGTAAAAGAAGGATGAGCACAATTCTACGAAACAGCCAAATAGTTTGGATGTTTATAAAAGAAAAAACTCGGTTTTCCGAATTCTTTTCGTTAAAACTCTTGTGGGAATTTTGAAAAAAAAAATGTTTAATTTAATAAAGCAGCGGTTTATCGTAAAATACAGCATTTAATAAAGAGAAAACAGAGATGCACTACTTTTAAGTTAATTTATTAAGATCCTAAATTTAAGTAAGCAAATGCAATATGATTCGTCTTTCCTTTAATCAGTACTGAAACTTTATCTGATTTTTTAAGTCGGCAATAAAATAATTTTCTTTCTAAAAAACTCGTTTTGAAAAGATTACCCGTAAAGAAATGTGGAAATTATTTCTCCTAACAAACTCTAAGCGTGACATTTCGGTGCTTCCCGGGAGGTAGTGCTGAGTGTAACCAATTACCTTTGACTTCAGTAATATTTCACCTGTCTCATTACGGTAACGTTATCCAGCTTCTCCTTTATCGTGTTGTGCGTCAGTGAAAACAAACATATACTAACACAGCTTGGTCCAACTTTAAAGTTCTTAGACTTGCGACAATTACATTACTCTTCCACATGGTCTGTGCTGAAGTAAAGAACGTGGTTGTGTTATCTTCCAAACTTTTTACTTTCATCTCCCAAGTGTACAGATGTCAGCGACCCAATGGAAAGTTATAAATGCTTAGAAACTCTTTTAACTCTCATAATAAGGGTTATAAATAATCCATAGTTTCTTTGCTTTAAACGCATTAATATATGAGCAGATGCTTTCAATTCCTAACGGCAGTATTCTCAATGACGAATTAATTCTCAGATCAAGATCATTCCTAATTTTTCGTATTTGTCACAACAAATTTCGTGAATTAATCTTCAACTACCAGGGGTTATTTAACTCTCTTCTATCGGGGAGGGGTTAAATAACTTCTCGCAGATGGAGATTAATTCACGGAATTTGTTATGACGAGTACGAAAAATAGGAGTGATCTTGGTCTGAGAATTAATTCGTCGTTGAGAATACAGCCATAAGAGGAAGAGGTGTGAAAAAAAGAACGTTACGGTCACTTAATTTCCTTAGTAAAAACTCTGAGAAAGAACGGAAGTTGATTAAAATTCAAAATTTTCGTATACATATCTTTATGAACTCTAATGATTCGTTTCACTGTTATACTAAAACAATACTTTTCTTTCAATTAGGCTGAAAATTCGAATAGTGTATACGAAATATTAAATACCCTTTAAATGTAAGTAACGTGAGCCAATATTCAGTTAAATCTAAGGGAAATACTTTAGTTAATATTCAAACAGTGCAAACCCACTAACTACTTTTATTAAACCGGACGTCAAATTAACTTTATCAGACATTTCGATCAGAGGAAGCGTAGGAGGGACAATGATTAAGGTTCAAGTCACTCTCCTGTTTCACCGTAATCTCTTATTCAGCATCTCGACTTGGTATTATTGAGTTCGATAGGAAATATCCGTAGAGGAAGCATATTTTAGATAGATTACCAAGACGTGATTGGATCCCGATCAAACTACGCAAGACGTAACTTAATAAGTTATGGGTTAAGTGGAGCATAGATTATCTTCTCCTTCTTAGTAAGTACCCGAAGCATTCTTTGTCATTTTGCTACATTTGATATTTTCTAGTAACCGAGGATAAAAAAAGAAAAGAAAATTGGGAAGAGACGTTCAGTAATGTTATATCCAAGGAGACTGTGAAGACTGTTCCAGTAACAGATTTTTTCTTCTAAATTAAAAATGGTGTTTGATATCATCCAACCGTGGAAGGTAGAAGTATAGTTTTGATATTTAAACGTTAATGCAAAGAATGATTTATTACAAGCAATATAACTCACAAAACGTTACGTTTATGTCAATGCTGCATCGAAGTCGTGACTCTGTCAGGAGGCTAAGAAAGTAAAAATCGTAAGAAATTCGGTCTGGATGAAAAGGAAAAAGTGTTTATATTCGAAGGTTTGGAGAAAATTTCCAAAACGGGAGGAAGAAGAGAGAAAGACAGAAGACCCTGTAACATCAGAGGCGTCACTGCTTAACATGCCTCAACTCATGCAATATTCATGTTTAGTAACCATAGAAACGGGATGGTTCACCTTCTACTATTTTAGACGTGTGGGATTAAAATCGCAATTCATATGGGAAAACGCAGTTTGTATTCTAGTTAGGAATGTGCAAATTTAAGCAAATTTTACAGTTATAGTTTTATTTTTATTTTTGTTAAAAATTGTTTTCTTAAAGAAAAAGTTCGATGTGAGAAGGTTAGAAAGGCTCTGACCGCAGACGTTGGCTTATGAACTACATCTGTAGACTTTTATCGACCACCAAGTGATGAATGTGTTCTTGACATCGCATCTCCCTTCCTTAGCTGCTTCAACCATCAAAGCTGAAGATATGAAGCAGTGAGCAAGCTAGTAACGTCTTCATGATCAGTCGATTCTCATTTTAAATGAGTTACCAATGATTACTTTTAAAGTCGGCTTCGAAAGGTCGTGACAGGTTGAAGAAAACGTAAAGAACTGCGACAACGAGCCATTTAAGGTATTTGCTGTCTGTTGAACGTAATTAAGTGCAGCACAGGACAAGGACAAGTGAAAAGGATGACAAAGTTAGTGTTTGCAGCGACAGCACAGCCTGCTTAGTTATCGTTGACATCTGTTACAGAGGAGGAGATTCTGAACGATTTTCTTTCAAAAGAAGCTTTGATTCGTTTCGGATATTTTAAAACGAAGACAAGCAATGGGAAAAGAATCAACACACAATAAATTGCTGTTATTCGATTTAAATGACGATTAATTTGATATCTGTAATTCTTTTCCTTACATCAGTCTATAATCTAAAACCATGCCAAAAGTGGATCCTTCCTTTCTCAACTATTAATCGATTATTTTGGATTAGTGTAAAAGTTGAAAGAAAGTATTTTTAAGAATAAAAGTATTAGATACATAGTTCAGAAGGAAGACGATAGAAAGTATTTAAAGTTTTTCATTCTCTACAAAACTATGTTATATAAGGTCATCAAAAGTGCAGTTATCACAATCTTTCATCGCTAAAATAAGCCAAAACGGGACGAGTGAATTTACTAAATTATACTGTTCTTAAGAGCAATGAGATGGATTTGCATGGATCATTATGAGATCTTCTTACTTCGGCTTTCACTTGAATTATTTCAAATGGAATAAAAAGCAAAAATTTCTAATGTCTCATAACGTAAAATTTATAGAATTATTTTGTTACTTTTTTCGGTTTTGACTAAAATAACTCGAACTGCATTTTTTATAACGGAGTTACATTTTTGTGATTCATTATTTAATCATGTCATCATATTAATTTATTTATTTTTTATCATTAATATATAAATTTTATTGTTATTTATCTTATTTTTAATATTTAACTTTATTCTGTTAAAATTTTCAGAAAAGTTATAAATTTTAATTCTTTATGTAAAAACTAATCATTTATATTTCAATATTAAAAAAGAGTGCAATGTGAAAAATTTATTTTAGGAACTTTAAAACTTTTATTTTTATATTAATAAAAATTCAGAAGCTTAGGGAAGTTTCTATTCAAAATTCATAGACTGCTGTTTGAAATCGCTTCTTTCGGTTAAACTTTTTGGTATTTTTTTTTCCTTCTTTATAAGAATATTAATCCTTTCTTACCTGTAATCTTATTTTTAAGGAGATTGTCTACTTAATTCTATTTTCTTTAAGTAGAAAATCTCTTTCGCTTCCAACTCCAGATAATTACTCTTAGAAATCATTTGGAAGTCTCGCTTTCGTTGGATATTTAGAAGAAAAACGATATATCCAATATTGTGGAGAAGTGTCAGGTTATACATCAACTCTTTGTGCTTAATAAGACTCAAGAGACGACCCATTTATTAATTATTCAATCAAGGAACATCCATAACGATAATCATTTATCGTTTATGCATACTTAAATGGATTCTATTTCGGGGGGAATTTGTGTCAAAAAATCTATCCATTTGGACTTCGCTTCGATAAATATTTTTCAATCTGAAAGTCCTCTCAATCATTTATCTTCGAAACTTCTTCACTTTTTGAAGAAAAAAAAGATTAGCAATAGTGAGACATTAAAGCATCGCATCGAATAGCACTCAAACTTCATTGTTGACCTTTCATATATAAGAATTTTTTAACTTAAAAAATTTAGTATATTCGATGAATCACTGTATATACTATTCGCAAAATTCAATAGAATTTTTCTTTTTTAACTTGTTCATAAAGGATTTAGAAGTTGAGACGAAGTAGAAAATATTTATTTTCATAACTTGAGGAATGTAGGTTGGACTTTATTTGCTCTCGGCTGGATAAATTAATCAGTCGATTTGAGAATGAATTAAAAGTTAGAAATCAAGATTAAATGGACAAAATGACAATAAATGAATAATTAAGATTGCAGAGTCGGAAAAGCAAAATTTGATGCGAATTTATGAACTGAATTAAACTTCTAATTGAGTAAACTTAAATGAGATAAATAAAAGGAAGAATTGTTAATATGCTGTTAAATTAATAAAGACGATAAAAATTGAAGATGTCTTTAGTGAGATGCCAATTGGTTACGACCGAAAATCCGGATGCTGTGTACTAACTTTGACAAAAAATTAAAAAAAAAAAATGTAAACAGATGTTAAAATTATAGAAAAATAGGAAAAAAATTACTTTCTAACTTTTCATAAAAAATACGTTTAACTCTTAAAAACACTTTTCGACAAATTTTATTTTTTAATTTATTCTGATTTTTTTAAAGTTGATATAGTGAAAATTCGATATTAAAATATCATATATAATTTTTTAAAGAAAATTTTGCGAGTTTTTAATCGAATTTCTTTCTCTTAAAATGTAAAGAAATATAAAATAAAAAAGGGTTTTCTACACAGTTGCCAGTCGAAAATACAATATCTTACCTTTAAAATTTATGACACTCTCTCAGAAACAAAGTTGTATTTATGTAACCTTATATCAAGAAGTGGAGATCGAAAGCCGGATATGGAGGAATTCCGGATAATGGTTCTCAATATCTGCTGGACATATATAAATCAGTCTGCTTTACTTTTACACACTGAACTTCCATGAGTGTTTAAGCACCAACATAAGTTCTATCATATATTGTAACTATCTAATATACTTTATCTTTTATTATTTTCCCCTTTTTTATGAAAGAATGAAAGAGAAATATTTTATATCTTAAATCTTAAGATATAAGAACAATAAGATATTTTTTTAAATTTAAAATCCTTTAAATAAGAAAATTTTCAATGAAAAATCTCAAAAAAACAATTAACACGAATATACTATATTAATAT
>AYEL01056695.1:0-20209 GCA_000484575.1 Olivierus martensii | reverse complement strand
CTATAATTTGAATATTATAAAAATTAAAAAATTTAATATATATTTTAATGATAAAATTTTTGAAGTCTCATGTTTATATTTAAAATTGCTAATGCTGGAAAATTTTTATATTGAATGTAGATTTTATTTTATTAACCTTAACAGGTTTTTATTAGGTTGGCATGTTTATGGTCTTTTACAGAGGTCAGATAGAAAATATGATGAAGCTATCAAATGTTATCGCAATGCACTTAAATGGGATAAGGTAAAAGTGTTTATAGTAAAAAAGTATTTTTGTAAGATACAGAATAATAAATTTTTATTTATATATTTAACTTTTGTTGTTAGGATAATATTCAGATTTTGAGAGATCTGTCACTATTACAAATTCAGATGAGAGACTTAGAAGGCTATAGGGTGAGTTCACTGTAAATTTATTAATTTTACATAGATGAAATCAATATTTCTTTTATATTTATCATATATAATTACCCTATTATATATATAATTACTGTGATTATGCTACTTCTATCAAGATTCTTAAAAAATTATGTAAATGCTATCCAAATAAAATATTCTAAGTTAGTCCCCTAAATATGGAATTTATTCTAAAAAATTCTATTTAAGTTAAAAAATCATGTAAATCCAATAATGTCTAAATTCAAAATATATGTGAACAGGCTCATTAATAAGTAAAATAGCTGGATAAAATAATTTACTGTGAGCATAGATATCAAAATTTAGGGCCAGAAATGATATTTTTGTAAACAACATTGTTTAATGAATTATTTATTTATACTTTGTAAATATCCTGCACATAATTAAAAGAATTAAGCCTCAGTGTATCTCTGAAGCAGTGGAACCTAAAACTACATAAATTGAGGACCTGTTATACTATTAATTTTGTGAAAATTGATGATGAAATTTATGCATAAATAATGAGTAATAATAATTGTTATCCAATAAATTAGATATTGTGACTTGATTAGAAGCAAGTTTAATGTAGCACTTTATAGATTAATATTTATTATTATATATTATATTTGGTTTTTTAAACCACTATTCTCTGATTCTGGAAATAAAAATAATTCAGTTATGCTATATCAGATTTTCTTTTTTAAATAGTAATAACATATTCTGATGATGATAAATTTGTAAACAATTCCAATCATTTATAAACTGCTAAATAATAGCAAATATATTATCATCTCTAAATACAGTCGAAGCTGGTTATAAGGAAATTGATGGGACCTACACTTTTTTATCCGTTATAAGCAATGTCCCTAATATTTGAATGTGTAACAAATCGGCACATCAATTGGGTGGGCAAAGTAAACATTGAAGAGTTTCAACTACAGTTGTTATTTTGGTTTTAACTGAATATCAGTTATTTGAATTGTATAATTATTTTATTACTGGTTATGGATCTTGTATTTGCAATATACATAAAATGGGAAATAATTAATACTAGATATTACCTGTTCATATAAATGAGCAGAAATATTGTCATTTAATCTCATAAACTTGGAGTATAACTCAAAACTTCTACGAACTTATATAACAAATTATTAGGTGGTGCCATTTTTGGGGTACAGTGTCACCTGCAGATTTTGTCTTTTAGAGGAAAATACAATTTTTAATTTAATTTATATTCATTAATTTTTAAATTATTAATAATGACAAATAATTTTGGCTATCGTAGAAATCCGAGGATTGGACTTTACACTGATGGCCGGCTGAGGTAAAAGGATGAAAATAGGTCATCACAAGGGAGAATATAGCAAAATGAAAAATTATCTCCCTTAGAGCTGAATTTTCCATTATTTCCAAACCCACTATATCCAACAAAAAACACACACAAAACATGGGTTTTTTGCTAGGACCATACACATTTGCCCCTTATATCCGAATTTCCCTTATAGCTGACTCCCTAATAACCAGCTTCAACTGTAATTATAAACAATTGATATTTGAACTGTATATTATATGTCCAGTGGTAAAATTAGTTAGATAAGATGACGTCATTAGCTGGGATAGCTCTTTCGGAGGACGATTCTGATTTCGTATCATGTGATTGCTAACGACTGGAGGACGGTTTTTGATTCCGTATCACATGATTGCTAACGACGGAGAGAAAGTAAGTTAACTTTAAAAAAACTAAAAAATTAATACGTTAATAAAAATAACGCTAAAATAATAAAGTGCATAATAAAATAAAAATAGGACAGGTCAAAGTTAACTTTTTCACAGCCTAATGATATGATGGTAGTCACAGATTATTCTCAATTATACCCATCTATAAATATACCTTTAGTGTGTCTTATACTATATAGCTTTCTCCTTGAAAATACACATGAAATGGAGTTCTGCCACAATTTTTAAGTGACATATGCCATTTAATAGCATATAATTCCATTTTCAAATATGAAAATAAGTTTTATAGACAATGTGTTGGATTATTAATTGGGGGCGATGGCAGGTGTCATGGCTGAGCTTGTTATTAGATATAAAGAGTGATCCATCCTCTCTTCATTGCAAAATAATAAGTTATTCTTAAGGTATGTAGACAGTGTTTTATGTTTTTTGATAAAACTATGATACCCGAAACTCATCTACAACAATTTTATGTACATTAACATCGAATGCTAACATCGATTTTTTTTAGACATTGATATTATGATTTATAATGCTGTAATATCTACCAAGGTGTTTAGGAAACACACATATGACCACACCAAACTGTAAATAAAAACTGCTCTCAAAGGCTAATATCTCAGAGTTATAATAAATACAAGCACTTAATAAGCAGACCAGAAGTAAACAAATTAAAATATAAGTTTAATATGTAACGTTTTCGACCTTAAGAGGTCCTCATCAGCATTACACATAGGCATATGTCAAAGAACAACTAACAGATATAATCAAAAATGTCGTTCTAGAACGTCAAACAAAATTCATCACTTTAAAAATAAAAACATTTTTTAAGTTAACAAGCTTCAAAAATTTTTTTAAAAATACATTAAAATACAGGAGAATAAAATTTATATGCTCAATAAACATGAAAAATTAAAAACTAGTAATGCTCTATAATGTTACTAGGTTACAAGTTAATGTTATTCATCTTCATTCTATGCTTCATTTTCTCTTTTAGCACGAATTTCCAGGCTTTCGAAATGGACTGCCTCTCATTAATAACACTGCCTTCTTTACTTCCTGTAAAAATCTGTAACTGCTCTGCAATAAATAATTCTTTTAAATCATGTACTTGCCTTACTACTTTGGCATCTTGCCATCTAATTTTAACATCCTGCTTGTACGCTCTTCTCGCTAAAGCTGTTGACAAAACTCCTTTCTCCACATCTCTTTTATGCTCTAGTAGTCTATCACCTAAATTCTTTGCCGTCGCTCCGACGTAAACTTCTTCTTTCTGTCTATCTACGTTCGTTAGGGGTATCTCATATATACCTGTTCTTTCCTCTTTTGCGTATCTGTCTTTGACGTTCTTTAGTAAATTAAAGATCGTAGTCGGTCTTTAATTTGCTAAAGAACGTCAAAGACAGATACGCAAAAGAGGAAGGAACAGGTATATATGAGATACCCATAACGAACGTAGATAGACAGAAAGAAGAAGTTTACGTCGGAGTGACGGCAAGGAATTTAGGTGATAGACTACTAGAGCATAAAAGAGATGTGGAGAAAGGAGTTTTGTCAACAGCTTTAGCGAGAAGAGCGTATGAGCAGGATGTTAAAATTAGATGGCAAGATGCCAAAGTAGTGAGGCTAGTACATGATTTAAAAGAATTATTTATTGCAGAGCAGTTACAGATTTTTACAGGAAGTAAAGAAGGGAGTGTTATTAATGAGAGGCAGTCCATTTCGAAAGCCTGGAAATTCGCGCTAAAAGAGAAAATGAAGCATAGAATGAAGGAAGACGAATAACATTAACTTGTAAATTAGTAACATTATAGAGCATTACTAGTTTTTAATTTTTTATGTTTATTGAGCATATAAATTTTATTCTCCTGTATTTTAATGTATTTTTAAAAAAATTTTTGAAGCTTGTTAACTTAAAAAATGTTTTTATTTTTAAACTGATGAATTTTGTTTGATGTTCTAGAACGACATTTTTGATTATATCTGTTAGTTGTCCTTTGACATATGCCTTTGTGTAATGCTGATGAGGACCTCTTAAGGTCGAAAACGTTACATATTAAACTTATTTTTAATTTGTTTACTTCTGGTCTGCTTATTAAGTGCTTGTATTTATTATAACTCTGAGACACATATGACCCTCTTTTTATTCCAAAATGTCTCCCAACCCTTTTAATTATAGACTAGCGGCTTTCTGTTTTTTGTTAAAAGGAATGGCAACTCACTGCAGTGATGCGCAAAGTAAGGGCAATGAATTTAAATGGATTGTAGACCAAGACATCAAGCATGGTTATACCATCGTTTATTTATGGTATTTATAATTCTTTAAATAATGCACCTAATGCTTTCCATGGCCTTCAAAATATACCTAACCAACAGAATAATGGAACTTTTGTACACTCTGTATGGTTTACCTATGCCATCCAACCTTTAAAGAAAGCACTAAAAAAAATTTAATTCTCCCTTTTAATAGACTCAATATGATCTATAATAGTGTAAAGAATGTTAAACCTCCTGTACCAATGAACAAAACAGCCAAGGTATATAAAATACCAATATATAGTATTCATTTCAGAAAAAATTTAAATCCAAAAAATTTTTGTGTATTATCCCCAATCAAGCTGACTAATATCAGCTCAGTTTGAAATATCAAAGTAAACTAGTAAACTAGTAAACTACTAGTAAACTGGTAAGTAAACTAGTAAACTACTAGTAAACTAGTTCATAATATTCAAATTGTCTTTCAAGGCAAGTAAAACATAGAACAAGTGTAATTTGAAAGTAAAAAAAAAATCACCTTTCCATTTCATTACCAATCATTTTACTTGAATTCATGTAAAATAAGTGAAAATTCAAACAGAATTCTATGCATTAAATATATCATATTTATTTATCATCTTATTTTTTCAATTTAATATCAATATTTAAAATTTAACAATTGGGTTATCGATGATTTAAAATATTTTATGTTTAAGTAAAATTTTACTTTGATGCCATTTATCAATGTAAATTAACGTTGTGTTCACAATGAATACAAAAAATTTTATACGCAGAAAAATGTTCATGTTTTTGATAATAATCGTAATTATAAATAACAACTAACAGAATCAATTAAAGATATAAAAAGTAACACACATATCTAAAACGACTGAGTGAATGACAGCTTTCAAAGTAAAATCTTACCCTTTGTTGAGCATTTACTAACAATCAGTCATTCCACATTTTTCTCAATGACTTCTCCGATACATTCGCTATCATATTCTCCAAAATAGAATAGCTTATTTCTCCAATTCATTTATCAAAGCTTATGTTTGTTGCGTGGTGTAATTATATAAATAATCACGTCTGATTACAGCCATTTTCTTCGAATTTGAGTTTGCGCAGTGCCGGTGAATTGCAATGTAACGAGTAGTTTCATTGGTTGGAATGAGATTGACGTTAGGCGGCCCCTAGACGGTCAATAATATTGCATAATATTACGAATTGCACAATATTATTGACCGTCTAGGCTTAGTATTGAAGTTTGCACAAGGATTGAGGAAAAGATTGAACGAATTTAAATTTTATTGCACCATAGTTTGCACAAGGATTGAGGAAAAGATTGAACGAGTTTAAATTTTATTGCACCATATTTTTTCATTGAACCGTATAGAGTTGATATTGCGAAATATTGTTTAGTCAACGTTTAGCATTCGAAGAACAAAGACGTTCACATAAAAAATGGCGGAGAAGCAGAAAATATAAAAAGAAAGAGAATTTATTGTTGATTATATCCACCTATACAGAGGGTTGCCAGCTCTATGGAACGTTAAAAGCAAAGAATATCATGACCGGGATAAAAAAGACACTGCATATGAAACATTATTAATGAAATATAAGGAAATGTTTCCCGACGCAACCAAAGATGATTTGAAAAAAATTTAACTCTTTAAGAATGAATTACCGGAAGGAGCTTAAAAAACACCTCCAGTCCACGAAATCAGGATCTGCTGCAGGCGATATATGTGAATCAAGCTTATGGTATTACAAAGAAATGCTTTTTTTACAACACCATGAATGCGCTGAGGAATCGCAATCTACTATGGACAAGTCACAGTCTATGATTAGTGAAGAAAATTCCAGAGAGATAGATACCATGGATGAAACTAATGAGACACAAGTAAGTTTTTTATTGTTTTATTTATTAACATTACAAAATTTTGTTTTATGAAATCATTTTATCCTGCCAGTACTGAAATATTACAAAATGCACTTTATTATATGTGTTTTACTATTGTATAACACACTGAATTACAAAATATTTATTATATGTGTTTTACTATTGTATAATACACTAAATTACAAAATATACTTCCCCTAATGGCTGAGGTGAGAGAGACATAATAAAGTAAATAATATAGGCTAACTTACGGGTAAGGTGAGAGAGATACACTATATTATTTACTTTATTTTACTATTGTATAACACACTTATTTTATACACAACACACAATTTATTAGCCCTTGGTTGTTGGAATGAAGTCTTCCAGCAGACACCGTAGCACCCATAATCTTCACTCTCTGTTGGAAAACGTTGCCACAATTGTCCTAGGAACGCGATACTCGAGTTACATTTTAATTGTTGTATCTTTCTGCACTTTATCTACAATTTTTTTCTTCTTCTCTTTGCTTAATCAAGTGTTCTTCTTTTTGGAATTATTCCTCTGGTCAGTTCTGTTTGAACCCATCCTTATATTTCACTCAAAAAATAATAATTATTACAAATTTTATACTTTCTGAAAAATGTAGAATTAAAAATTAATACAAACAACACGGGCAAACACCAAAGTAGACCAAGAAGAACTGACAAATAACAAATGACATCACACAATTCCATGCACGCGCATGCGGAAACCCTCGAAACTCAAATGTCGAATTGCGGGACGTCGAATTGCGAGGCACCACTGTATTAAATTTTTTCCATTACTTCGTCTTACAGCCAGATTTCATAATTATGAAATAAAATTTTATCTCGTATTTAACAATTTACTACAGGAAATATAAATTAGTTCAGACATTTTACCCAAGCACGAAAACGATCATAAATGGATTTATTAAAATTCCACATTTTATTAATTTAATGGAACTGAGGAATACTAAGTAGCGATGTATACTCAACATAAATTATATAGCTCGGTGGTATCAAACTGGAGGCCCACCAAGATGTTTTGACTATTTGTTTAAATACTAATAATCATCCTTCATGACAAAAAGTCATCAGGGATGATTATCGTCACTCATACGCACTATTTGGGAGTATATGTATACAGTGGGTAAAAAAAGTCTCCGAACGCTGTAACAGCATGTAATAAATACTCATTTATCATATCCAAGATGTTTTGACTATTTGTTTAAATACTAATAATCATCCTTCATGACAAAAAGTCATGAGGGATGATTATCGTCACTCATACGCACTATTTGGGAGCATGTATACAGTGGGTAAAAAAAGTCTCCGAAAGCTGTAACAGCATGTAATAAATACTCATTTATCATATTTTTTTGTAATAAAAAGTTACAAAACAAAAAAATATATTAAAATTAAAGTATATAGTAGCTTCCTATACTATAAAAATCAAAATAATTAAAATAATAAAACTTCGAATTATGAACAAAGTTAAAACAAGTAATTATTAGGCAAAAAAGTTTCCATACGCTATATGCAAATAATTCGTGACATATATTCCAGGTATCTTAGACTTCAACACAATATCTAACGAATAATTTGAAATATTAAAATTAAAAAAAACCATTGCATAGAACAGTTAAACTAGTTTTCAAATCAACATAATGGAGGTTCCTGAAGCAATTCCTGAATTCATAGATAAATTAAGAAATGACGGATTATCAATGGGAAAAATTGGAGAAATTGTTAAGAAACCAAAATCCACGGTTCAGTATTTTATAAATAGATATAAAGAATTGAAATCTTTCGCAAGTAGAAGGCGTTCTGGGAAGCCTGAGAAGCTAAGTCGCCCACACAAAAGAGCTATACCGAGAAAAGTTCATGAGGATCCTAGAGTTAGTGCTCCAAAACTTGCTGCTTCATTGCAGACTGATTACAATATACAAGTTTCTAATCAAACTGTAAGCAATGTAATAAAAAAAATTGGTAATAGAGGATGTGTCGCCAGGAAGAAGCCCTTCATTAGCCAAGTTAATAGAAAGAAACGTCTTGCATTTGCAAAGCAGCATGTGAATAAGCCTTCCATCTTCTGGGAATCAGTACTTTTTAGCGATGAATCAAAATTCAATATCTGTGGGTCAGATGGACGGGTCATAGTTTTGAGAAAAAGAAACCAACGTATGCAAGCTAAAAATTTGTGCGGAACTATGAAACATGGTGGTGGGAACGTGATGGTGTGGGGGTGCATGAGTTTTAGCGATGAATCAAAATTCAATATCTGTGGGTCAGATGGACGGGTCATAGTTTTGAGAAAACGAAACCAACATATGCAAGCTAAAAATTTGTGCGGAACTATGAAACATGGTGGTGGGAACGTGATGGTGTTGGGGTGCATAAGTTTTTCAGGAGTAGATAATCTTAAATTTATTGATGATACAATGGATAAATATATGTACTTAAACATCTTGAAAGAAAATATATTTGATAATGCTGACAAATTGTCCCTTGGAAGGTCATTTATCTTCCAACAAGATAATGATCCAAAACACACTGCAAGGATTGTTAAGGAATGGTTGTTGTATAAGATGCCTCATCAACTTAATACACCTCCACAGTCTCCTGATTTAAATCCTATAGAGCATCTATGGGAAGAAATGGGTCGTCAATTGAAAAATTATGATACACGGAACAAAGAAAAGCTAAAAGCTGCAATAATGGATGTTTGGAATAAAATTACGCCAGAAACAACTAGAAAACTTGTCAGGATAATGCCAGAACGTTTAAAAGAAGTCATAAGAGCAAAAGGAAGCCCAACTGATCATTAGATGAATTACACTAATATACTAAGACATAATTAAAAGCTGCAATAATGGATGTTTGGAATAAAATTATGTCAGAAACAACTAGAAAACTTGATGGGATAATGCCAGAATGTTTAAAAGAAGTCATAAGAGCAAAAGGAAGCCCAACTGATCATTAGATGAATTACACTAATATACTAAGACATACTTTAAATTGCTGTACGGAAACTTTTTTGCCTAATAATTTACTTGTTTTAACTTTGTTCATAATTTGAAGTTTTATTATTTTAATTATTTGGATTTTTATAGTATAGGAAGCTACTATATACTTTAATTTTAATATATTTTTTTGTATCATATTTATCATATTTTCTTGTAATAAAGAGCTATTTATTACATGCAGTTGCAGGGTACGGAGACTTTTTTTACCCACTGTATATAATTGCACTATTGGGAGTAGTTATATAATATTCGAACAGTTCTTTTCGCAGTTGAAAATTAATAAATTTAACAATAGTATAGGAAGCTACTATATACTTTAATTTTAATATTTTTTTTGTTTTGTATCTTATTCATCATATTTTCTTGTAATAATGAGCTATTTATTACATGCAGTTACAATGTATGGAGACTTTTTACCCACTGTAATTTGTAATGCTAGGATTATTTGGTTGATGGTTAGTTATTGTTTGTATTTATATGCAAAAAAAAAATAAAATAAAAAAAAAAATAATAATAATAATATTATTATGAAATAATGATGCATTTTATTAATTGATTTCTTTAAAAGTATTTGTTTGTATGTTTGTAAAATATAAGTTCAGAATAAGAAAATAAACCTATATAGATTTCAACCAATATAATCATCACAAAAAAGATGAATCTAAAAATATAAAAAATTAATAAATTTAAACAAAAATTACTTTTACTGATACTTAAGAAAAACCGTCAGGCTTGAACCCACATTATTCATACAGTAATTAACTTACTTTGCTAATGCTGCTATTCAATCATCAGAATTTTTAGCAGAATTATGATAATTAAAGGAAATGTTGAAAATCAAGAGATTAAAATATTAAAAATATTTCTGGAAATATCTACACTTAAAATTTTGTCAAATGAATCAACACATGGTCTGCTACCATCCTGCAAAATTTTGTCTAAATTTGTGAAATCACAGTCAACAGGGTCCCTTCATCATCATCGTCATTATCATCTATTTATAAATATATATGTTACTGTCAAAACCCAAAATTAGTTAAAACCCAATTTGCCTACTTGAAACTAGTTGGAACAAAACCCATTTGTGAATACTAGTATTAACTAGTCAATACTAGAATTCACTACATATGTTAGAAATTTCTAGTTTCACTAAAACTTCTCTAGTTAAAACTCGATATGTCTAGTGAAAATTAGTATTACCTAAAATTTCTTTTGCGAGGATAAGACTGATAGCTTCCTAATCATGCAGTTAACTGAAATTTACAGAAGAAATATATTCATGATATATATTATTTGTTTCTGTGTGGAAAGCTGTTATGACATTTAGAGTTGCAGAGAATTCCCTTCTTGCACAAGCACCTTTTCAAAATGCAACCTTTCTTGCAAACACAACATGTGAACCCTGGTGGTGCCATCCCTGCTTTCCTAGTTGCTGTCCTCAAAGAAATATCTGTATCTAGTACCATCGGGCATCACGAACGTCTCCCAATAAACGTCAAATTCTGATTTACAAAAGATAATTTTTTTCATAATCATATTTTGGGCATTCTCTAAATAGTAACAAATATGTAAAAGATACAAAATCTACCTGCAATATAATTATCCATCTTGCCATCCGCAGTTCTGATCTTGTGCAGATCTTCATTTTTCCCCAGCACAACTCCGATGATATTTTGAAAATTTGCCTTTGTTCTGTCCATGTCTGGGATTGAGATTTTATCATCATCTCCTACTTGAAGAGGGGGGTGGGTGGCATCGGAGATATATTTCATTTTCATGGCCTGTTTAGACAAATTTTTGTGAGCTTCTCTTCTGGTTGATGTGATGTAAATTCTACTAGGACCAGCCCTCATATTCTTCAGCAGGGGGTTTCAGCTTTGTTCTGTCACACATTCATCTCTTCAAGGACTCTCTAGAGTTTGTCCTCATCTTCAATGTTTTCGAGAACATCTGATGGCAATGCTGAAGTCGCAAGTCCTATTCTTGGGTCTATCTTGAACATGGCTCAATAGGGCAACTGTTTTATTCCAGAATGAAAAGCTCGGTTTTTCATAAACTGATCAAATTGCTTTTAACTAACTGCTTTTAACTAGTAAAAACTGTAAATAATTGCAAACAAAGCAATTTTTCCGTCAATTCCAGTTTCCCAAAAATGTCTTACTGTTTAGTGAATTCTAGTATTGACTAGTTAATACTAGTATTCATGAATGGGCTTTGTTCCAACTAGGCAAATCAGGTTTTAACTAATTTCAGATTTTGACGGTAACATATACAATTATAAATAGGGAAACAGGAGAAAAAAGAACAGGTAAGGAGCCTAAGTACAACAAAATATGATCTAGAAGTTATAATGTGAAGGAGAGCCAGGTTTTTCTGTCTTGTGGAGCTCAACAGATCTCTGATACAGAGTTGGGTGAATGTTGGGAGAATATTGCTGTATTGCCAATATTGTGTTCATGGTCTGCCTCTCTTCCTTTTCCCTTCTTCAGGAGTATAGAGGACCAGAACTTCGAAGATTGCAGAGGGTGGCTGTCCGAGTTGGTGACTAAGCTATTTTATTTGGTTTCTTTAAACAGTGGCAACCAGAGGTTCTTGTTGGCTTTCATTTAATATAGTGGAATTGGAGATGTGAGCTTGCTATGAGTAACCCAGAATATTTCTTAGATAAGTAGTTTTGAAGCTGTTTATGATATTTTTTGCCATTTTTGTGGGACATTCCAAGTCAGAGCCCTAAAGAAAAACAGACTGGCTGGTGCATTTGAAAAGATGAATCTTCGTTTCCATCAAGACAAGGCTTTACTTCCAAATTTTATTAAGACTTCTGTGGAACTAGAGTGCTTTCTGTTTTCTAATTTTAATATCTGACTATATACTCAGAATCCATAATGTAAGATTCTAAGTATACAAAATCCTCTACTTTGCTGAAGTATTCATTTGGGTTTATGTAGATATGTCCACCTATCTGATTTTAAAACCTTAGTTTTTTCGGATTTATTTTTAGTCCAAATGTTTCTGCAGTTCTCCTGAGGCAGTCAAAGTGATTTTAGGAATCAAGAATGTTATGAAACAAAATAAATACGTACACTGCCAACATTAAGAAAACTATCATACATAGTGCTGAAAGTTTTTTATGATAGTTTTATCAAGAATGTTGAAGTCAAACAAGGACTATATCAACTGCAAAGCTCAGATCTTCAAGGAAGTTTGTGTGTATGATTCTTTTAAGAAAAATTTGGAATTCTCAATCAGTTTAAAAATGTAGTCAATCACTAAGATGAACAGATATGGGGCCAGAGTATCTCCCTATTAGGACTCCTGTGGGGGGTAGGAAAACTTTCAGTTTTATCTCCATTGACTAGTACTGTGGTTTGATATCCCTGATATGGTGCCTTAATTGCCCTGATAATTTTAGGCAGAATGCCATAGAGAGGGTTCCTTTATAAGTTATAAAAAAAATCATCAGAATATTGTATAAGGGGATAAATGAATGGAAAAGTGGTTAATCACCCAAAAGTAACTTAATCATGGATAAAGAAAGAAATCTGTGCAAATCACAAAAGAAGACACTTGAAAGATGGAAGGAACACTGAGGAACTACTTAATATTTCACAAGGATTGCCCACAAAGATAATAATAATAAAAGAATTTCACATAACAGAATAGGAGATACCAGAGCCCATGTTAGATGAAATAAAAACCAGCATAAACAAATCAAAAAACAACAAAGTCCTAGAAAGTGACTATCTCAGCTCAATTATTAAAACAAGGAGGTGAAACTATAAAAAGAGATACATAACTTAATTCTTCATATATGAAATTGGGAAATCCTACCAGACCAGTGGAAAGAGATTTGAATCCTACCAGACCAGTGGCTTAATAAAGCAGAAAGATCTTCATGTTTAATAAATATATTTTTCCACTTTTAAAAATTGAGCTGAATTATTTACACTGAATAAGAAGTGGGAAGAAATTATGCATTATTAAAGAGGTATATCACTCGTCAATACAACCTATAAGATTCTATCAAATTTCCTCTTTCAAAGGCTAATCCCCCAAACAGATGAACTCATTGATGATGATTACTAATGTGGATTTCAAAAAAAAAGCTCAATTTCAGACCAAATAATCTCAATTTGATAACTAATAGAAAAGAAATATAAATACAAATTAGGAAATGCATATATTTATTGATTTTAATATGACTTAGGATAGTATCAAAAGAGAGAAGCTTTGGATAACAATCAAATATCAAAGAAATTTGTTAATATGACAAATCAATAGGTTAATGATACATCAGAATCTTTTAAAACCATCTCTGGATTAAAAGCAAAGCAATGCCCTATAACCATTTCTTTTTAATCTAATCTTTGAAATAATAATAAGAAAGATAGAAGAAATAGATGTTTCTCTCAATGGGCTTCATCAGGTATTTGCCTATGCAGATATTTACCTTGTGGCCAAAATCACAAGGATCTCAAAATTAACATTCAAATCTTAGAAAAAGAAGTTCAAATAATATGCCTCACTATCAATAAATACAAAACAAAATACAGTGCACTTGCATTTTTATGAACTTCCAATTTACGAACTACATGTTTTTATGAACTATTTAGTTGGTCCTGAAAAGTCCCTAATGTTAATTAATGCCATTCTCATTTATAAACTTTCAATTTTACAAACTTTTTTGAGGATCTGTACGAAGCCATAAAATTGAGAGTCCACTGTATATGAAAATATCGAGAAACTCCTTTACAGATTACCCATATATTAAAAGGAATTACAATTATAAAAATATAACTAAACTTCAAATAGTAGAACATAAATCAAGCACTAAGTAACAGGAATACGTTTATTTATTTACAATTCGAAACGTTTTCGACCATGTTTTGGTCATCATCAGAGAACATTGCTAAAACGAACTTACATGGAATAATAGAACGGAATAGCGCGTATCTTGTTCTATTATTCCATGTAAGTTCGTTCTAGCAATGTTCGCTGATGATGACCAAAACATGGTCAAAAACGTTTCGAATTGTAAATAAATAAACGTATTTCTGCTACTTAGTGCTTGATTTATGTTCTACTATTTATATTGAAGATAGCAGTTTTATGTATGTCTTATTTTAAACTTCAAATATCTTGGAACAACACTGAATGACAAAAGAAATAAATTCCAGACTACACTGTGAAA
This sequence comes from Olivierus martensii, assembly GCA_000484575.1. Taxonomy (NCBI): domain Eukaryota; kingdom Metazoa; phylum Arthropoda; class Arachnida; order Scorpiones; family Buthidae; genus Olivierus; species Olivierus martensii. The sequence goes on along the minus strand of AYEL01056695.1, from coordinate 5,701 downwards.
ATTCTTGTTATTATTCACTCCAGAAAGTTCTCTTATCAAAATAAGTATCAAGAAATTTAAATCTACAAATCTATAAAATCCTATTAATACTCAATTACTTATGGATGTGAATTCTGGACACTATCAAAACAAAAAGAAGGTTAAGATCATTTGAAAATAAAATTTCAAGAAAAATATTTGGAAAGATGATTAAACAGGAATGGAGAATATTAGACAATATAACAATTTATGAAAAATATGGTCAGGAAAAACATATCGTTTAAAAATTATGTATACTGAAGCAAGTCTCTTAGAAAGACTGAAAACATTTTAATAAAAAACCTTTCTTGTTATAAGAACTAATATTTGTGTGAAACAGTAAAAAACAGGAATTTTACAATTTTAGTGATATTATATAGCCAGCCATTCTCAACCTGCAGCTCGGCAAGCTTTTACGTGCGGCCCAGAACGCACAGTCATGAATTTAATGAAAGTGCGGAATTCTTCTCCACAATCAAAAATAAAAATTGTCATATTAAAAATTTTTTTTAAATCTGTAAAAATTAGAATTTTCCTAATTTGCTAGGTCCTGCTTATTCAAATAAACAAATATACTAGCCAAAATCTAGCCCTTGAATTACAACGGAATAATTTAATGATTGGAAATAATTTGAACTAAAGTTAGCGCCATCTCGTAATTAGAATAATAATTTTCATAATTATAATAATAATTAATTTTACTAAATCTATGAGTGGCGCCAATTAATTATAATAATAATTAATTTTACTAAATCTATGAGTGGCACCATCTATTAATTAATAATTGAACTCGAATTTTTAATTAATTTATCCGAAGAAAAAATCTGCCTCGGCCGAACCGGGGACCTTTGGGCTAACGTCCCAACGTCCTAACCGCTAGACCTAGCAGAAGAAAAAATCTGCCTCGGCCCGGGATCGAACCGGGGACCTTTGGGCTAACGTCCCAACCGCTAGACCTAGTGGTACTAAATTTTAACATAAATCAAGAAACTATACTACTGTATAGTTTCTTGATTTATGTTAAAATTTAGTAAATTATGTATAATAATAAGTATAATAATGTAAATTTTTGAAGAAAATTGCTTTTTAAAATTTGTAAAAAATAGTTTTGAAAATTATGCTTTAATTCGTCCTACCCTTGCAAAAACACTGATAATCATAGTGATTTGAAAAAAATTTAGCTAAAATGTCAACAAATAAGGAACATTTAACGTTCAAATATTAAAAACAATATTATATTAATTTGTGAAGTATAAAAAGATAGTTTCTTAATGTAAAACAAAGGCATTTTTCTTATGTCTTTATGTACTACTCCCACAATTTCAAGATTTCTGTTCATGTATTGTCATTTATGACAAACTATCCTTGATTTCATTTGCTTTCTACTTCTAAGATTTTGCTTCCTTTGCTTGTTCTATATTATTATAAAATTTAACTATTGTCATTTCTCTGATTTTACAATAATTGAAATTAACATTGAGACAATCTAACAATACAAAAATACATTTTTTAATGTTAATATAGAAATTCAGAATGCTAATTATATAACTTGTATGTATAAAAAAAATATTCTATGATAATTTTAATCTCAAAGTGGTCTAACCCAAAGAGGTCTGTCAATCCAATGACATATAAAAAGGCAGGAGTAAGATCAATGTTAAAATGATTTTTGTGTGTCATAATGAATAAAGATCTCGGCACAATAATTTGATGTGATTATGCAGATAGGAAAACAGCATGTGTATTTGGTTTATGATGAATATCTGCTATGAGGTTGAGCAGTTCTCAACCTAAAACCTTAAGAGATGATAGTCAAATTCAGCAACAGTTTTACAGGAAATTAACTTATGTAAAACAGCTATATTCTCTCAAACAGAAAATTAGAGAAGGCAGCAAATTGCAGCAATTTAAAATTCATAATATGGCAGATAAGAGATTACTGGTATATAAAATATCAACTATTATCAGTTATTTTTATTTCATTAATTTGAAATTATTTTATTTTTATGTAAAATTAAAAAAATCCTAAGGCTATTCATATTATTGTGAAACTGAAATGAGAATTTTTTCATTTATAATTTAAATTACCATATATACTCATGTATAAGCCAGTTTTAGAATTTAAGTAGTAGTAAAAATGTAAAACCCATATATAACAAAATTCCAGACTTAGCATTGCATTATGATGTTTCAATACTATAACAGAAAGCTAGAACGAGAGCAGGGCACAATTGCATTGTGCCATATCTAGTCATATTTCTATATAACACAATTTTATTGAAGTATTTGTTTGGTAAAAAATGTCAAAGAACTATGAAAAGTTTGTATCATTTTTGAATCTCAACAAAAATATTTAACAAAGTTTAAATGATGAAAAAGTCAGAAATTAGTGTGCAAAAAATTTTATTGCAACAGATGAAAGCAGAAAACCAATCAATATGGATGATCACCAAGAGCACAAACCTGATGTCTGAAATCGGCTATAAAATAATTATCATGTATTTTCGAAGTGGTCAAAAATATCAGTAAATGCACAAATTGTCAAACAAAGGTCAATATATAGATTGCTATATTTCCATTTAATATTAAACAGATGATACATAAATCGATAAGATTCGATGAAAAATAATCCAAATTCTACGAATACAATCCATTCACATTTTCGATTTTAGAACGGAATTAAAAAAAGAAATTTCGGAAATCGGAAAATTTACGACCCATCATCAGATGCAGCTATTATCACTCAATAAAAGCAAAATAACCGCTCTGTGATAGCTCCAATATATAAGTCAGGATTGAATTTTTTTATATCATTTTTGTTCCGACATCTTGACGTCTTATAAAGTAAAGATTCGATGAAAAATAATCCAAATTCTACGAATACAATCCATTCACATTTTCTATTTTAGAACGGAATTAAAAAAGAACTTTCGGAAATCGGAAAATTTTGAACCCATCATCAGATGCAGCTATTTTTCACTCAATAAAAACAAAAAACCGCTCTGTGATAGCTCCAATATATAAGACAGGATTGAATTTTTTTATATCATTTTTGTTCCGCCATCTTGACGTTTTATAAAGTCAATGGCAGTGAAATCCTTAAAGATATAATAAAGAAATTTTTAGATAAGATAATGATATTAAATTTTGTTGTAGTTATTGTTTCTACAAATAATTCCTGCTATGTTAAAACTTCTATAAATAACATACATTTTGTTTAAAATATTTTGAATAATTTTTTTACTTAAATTGTGTGAGCATATTATTTTAAGATATGAGGGGAAGGAGAATTAAAGACGCAGAACTAACAAATTTTAAAATAGGTTTGTTTGGTTAACAGCAAAGATTTCTTCGCAGTTTCTCCTCTGATGTGAAATGTTCCTTAGCTTTAAAAGAGCAGAAAACACAGAATGTTAAGTACTCATTATCTGCAAAATTAATATATTTTTAAGTCAATAAATTTCAATAAGTAATATATCTTCCAGTAATCTTACCTTTACGGGAAACTTTTTATTCACATAAAAAAAATTCACCTATAGAAAGACTCAAGGAAACTTTGCCGAATCTCTTCATGAAATTTAATATCTGAATAATAGAGAAATGCATTTAATTTATTATTAAGGAAAAGATAAATGATTAAAATGCATTACATACTTTCAGTTTATTTTTCAAATTTAGATGGCATTCTGCAAACTGTCTGATGTCTTGAAATCCATTCAGCATCTAAAATATAAATAAATAAATAAATAAATAATATAGGTAAAAAATTTTAGGCATCAGATACACACTTACGTTAAAGGAGAAACAACATAGTAAACAACCATAAATTATACAAACAATAGTGCAAGCAATGCTTAATAGTATTACTGTATATTTGAACTCTTTCATCATATCCACATAGAGAAAAACATAGTAGAAAATACTTGTGCAAAATGTGATAACAATATAAATTAAAAGGAACGGATATTTCATTTTATTGTTGAACTGTTCAACGAAAGTCCATAATTCTTGATGATCCATCATCAGCTTTTTCAAATTCAAATAGAGATCGGTTTTTCTTATCAAGCAGATATCTCGTAATAATTTATCGTACTCCTTACAAACGAACCACAAACATATTGCTAAGATCAATAAGATATTAACATATATTTCGACAAAATAATTTGTCATCAGTCCTACTTCCACGCAACAGAAAAGCGCTTCGCCATAAAACTTTTCTTGTTTTTTCATAGTAGGATAGAGGAAAAGAATAACTGTGATCTGATGGCAAATTCCAAATACGAAAACTGTTAAAGAAACCATCAAAGACGCATATCTGATTATATTGAAAATTTTTCGTAACTTTTCTTCTTCTATATATTTCATATAGTTTAATCGAATGTTGAAATTTATTTTTATTCTTTTTAACAAACTGAAAATAGTAGCGATGAGGAAAGTAAAACCGGCTATAGCAGCTTTGACTATAAAGGTATTCTGACTAATCTGGTACATCCCTTTACACAAAGTATTTTCTGAGAAAACTGGAATTAACCGGGACAAATTTAAAATAAACTGTCCCCACAAAATTAATTCGACAAAATGAATATAAAACTTTTTTAGCTGATTTTGGATATGGGCAGATCCATTATTGTCATAATTATTTTTGGTCGAAAGATGTAATGCAATTTAAAATAAACTGTCCCCACAAAATTAATTCGACAAAATGAATATAAAACTTTTTTAACTGATTTTGGATATGGTCAGATCCATTATTGTCATAATTATTTTTGGTCGAAAGATGTAATCCATATATTTCAATCATATTTAAATAAGGTCTGAGGAAATCTGATAAGTAAATTTCTGCCATCACTCTGATAAATGCTAGATGTTCACTCTTCACAAACGGATGCCAAATTTCAACTCAGAAAGATTTGTTTGAGCTAATACAAGTGCTTCTCTTTCTCCAACTTTCATATCCTCACTTTTTGATTTATCTTAACCTAGTTATCACTCATACTGAGAACAGTTATCTTTTTAATTAACATTATTTACGTTTATGAAAGATTTCGTATAATGATAAGAGATAACTATCTCATCAAGTAAAACAGTATGTCACAACAACAGTGATAACGTTTCTGTTGCTATATAGGCAAAATCTTGCATATATTATATATTCAGAATACGTATGAAATGGCTTACGTAAAATTCGTTTTACGCAATACTTTTAACGAAAGATTATTAATAATTTTCAATAAAACCATATTTTATTCCCTACTAAAGTATGTAAACAGAAATGTATTAAATGGATAATGTTGATGAAGGCAGTTAATTTTTATAGTACGATATTCATCGATGGTCTCCAGTAAATTCTTTATTAATAATTTGCATTAGTAGTATGTTGGCACTTTATTGGTGGGAAATCATTGGTAAATTCACAGCGGGGTCCTGACGTCACGAAGTGACATCACAGAGGTAAGCAGGGAAATATACCGCAGAGACAATGACGTCACGGTGGGGTTAAGACGTTTGGGAATTCTGAAAGTGTTTTAACCTAAGCATATGTTTTTGATATTGTGATAAATTTTTCAAGTCAGGAATTGTAAAAAATACTTTACAGCAAATTGTCGTTTTTTATTTTATTGAAATTTTAATTTCTTTTTTATGTTGTTATTTATTGAATTAGTAAAAAATACTTTATATTAAA
>AYEL01056692.1:0-12213 GCA_000484575.1 Olivierus martensii | reverse complement strand
GTAAACAGACGTGATTATTTATATAATTACACCACGCAACAAACATAAGCTTTGATAAATGAATTGGAGAAATAAGCTATTCTATTTTGGAGAATATGATAGCGAATGTATCGGAGAAGTCATTGAGAAAAATGTGGAATGACTGATTGTTAGTAAATGCTCAACAAAGGGTAAGATTTTACTTTGAAAGCTGTCATTCACTCAGTCGTTTAGACTATGTGTGTTACTTTTTATATCTTTAATTGATTCTGTTAGTTGTTATTTATAATTACGAATATTAACAAAAACATGAACATTTTTCTGCGTATAAAATTTTTTGTATTCATTGTGAACACAACGTTAATTTACATTGATAAATGGCATCAAAGTAAAATTTTACTTAAACATAAAATATTTTAAATCATCGATAACACAATTGTTAAATTTTAAATATTGATATTAAATTGGAAAAATAAGATGATAAATAAATATGATATATTTAATGCATAGAATTCTGTTTGAATTTTCATTTATTGTTCAAAGGTGTTTATAAAATGGAAATATGCAGTAATGTCTTTAAACGATGAATAATAGCTTAAACAAAAACATGTTAATATCCAATTGTCTATCGATCAAAATTATATTCTCAATATTTTGTTGAAATCCTCTACCTGAAAAAACTACAACGCCGATGTATTTTAATTGAAAAAAAGTCTTTTATCCAATATGTGTAAATTTGACGTTAATTCCTTACAATGCTACAATTTCATTTTTTTTAAATCAATAATTAAACTTTTTTAAAATAGATCACCCAAAGCACTCCAAATATTTTAATGGTCTTTAAATATTCTATTCCGATTTGAAATTACATATTATTTCTTCTTTCAAAACATCTAAATGTCGATTGTCTTTTCTGAGAGATAGGTAAGGCCATCACTCTGAAGAGAGAGAACTTTTAAGAGACAAAAAGTTGTCCCTGACTAAATAGTCACTTCTGATTGGTTATTCCGCTAGAGGGACAATTTTCTCATTATAAGTTGACTGCAACATCAATTAATAACGAGAAAATTGTCTCTCTAGCGGAATAACCAATCAGAAGCGACGTTTGCTCACTGTCGATTTTTCTCAAGAGCAGCATAGCCCCAGGCCTCGCTTCACGACTTTTTACTGCGACCACGACAATATTCAACTTGCTGAATATTATCGCGGTCGCAGAAATTGTCTCTCTAGCGGAATAACCAATCAGAAGCGACGTTTGCTCACTGTCGATTTTTGTCAAGAGCAGCATAGCCCCCAGGCCTCTCTTCACGACTCTTTACTGCGACCACGACAATATTTAACTTGCTGAATATTATCGCGGTCGCAGTGAGTATGTCATTACGATAGCCAATAGAAAGGAGGCATTTAGCCATCTTTTACGAAATCTATGTTACATCAGCTCTTATTTGCTATTGTTTATGCAGTTGCTATTGGTTGATTCGAAAAATAGTGACGCCGGTCCTGATCAATGTGCATGTTCTGTTGCAAGCCGTCAATCGTGGTCGTAATCGATGTCGTGATCGCAGGTCAGTGTGAATCCAGCCTAACTCTTGTTGCGATTCTGAGGCTGGATTCACACTGAACTGCGATCACGATAACGCCTACGACCACGATTGATAGCTTGCGAAAAACATGCACATTGATCACGATCAGCTTCGCGATTTTTCGAATTAATCAATAGCAACTGCGTAAACAATGGGGTGTGGAAAATTCGCCCCCTGCATTTCGCCCCCAGGACATTTCACCCCCAGCACATTTGGCCCCCTGTAGATAATGAATAGGCACAAAATGCAAATAACACACCAAGCTTTTAATGATTCCAATTTATTTTATTTTAATATAATAAATGTACATTATTATTGTTCAAAACACCGATAACGCCTACGACCACGATTGATAGCTTGCGAAAAACATGCACATTGATCACGATCAATAGCACAATTTCGAAAAATCTTTGTATCTTATTTATCATATTTTCTTGTAATAAAGAGCTATTTATTACATGCAGTTGCGGCCGTACGGAGACTTTTTTTACCCACTGTAAATTAAATTGTAATGCTAGAATTATTTGGTTGATAGTTGGTTATTGTTTGTATTTACATGCAAAAAAATAATCAAATACATCAATATTTCATACTTTTAAAGAAATCAATTATTTGTTTGTTTTTGTGTGTTAGTTTATGTATTTGTAAAATACAAGTTCAGAATATGAAAATAAAACAATACAGTTCTAGTCAATATAATTATCACAGAAAAAATTAATCTAAGAATATAAAAATTTTGCCAGGACTTGAGCCCATGTCATTCATATGGTAATCACCTATATTGCCAATGCTGCTATTCGATCATTGAAATTTTTAGCGGAATAATGGTAATTAAAGGAAATGTTGAAAATTGAAAGATCTAAAATTTTTTTAATGTTTTAAAAGTATTTACATTTAATTTTTGACAAAAAACTTTAGCACATGGACTGTCACTATCCTGCAAAATTTTGTCCAAATCAGTGAGTCACAGTTGACTGGGTCCTCCTCTTTAGTTCAATTTCTTTTATTTGTTCATTTCACAGATCTCTATATTTTTCATATTTCTTTAATTTTGGGTCATGAAGCTAATCTATTCTCATTTTGCTTTTCTCCATAATTTTTTTATGCACATTTATCATCATACTATTTTCCTTTTTCTAGGGAGTGATATGATTAATGTGATTTCTTTATAAAAGATGCTGCATATGAAACATTGAGTTTATTTTTGTCCATATTTCATTTGTTTTTTCTTGTTGTTTGTTTTCTAGCATTTTTGATATTCCTTTCTTTTCGAGTCCTCTCTCAATATTTCTGTATTGATTTGTGAATATTCTCTTTCATTTGGGTTATTACAAGATAGTGATTGGAATCAATATCTGCTTCTCTACATGATCAGATATCTGTAATGGAGGACTACCTTCAGTTGACAATTAGTATGTGGTCAATCTGATTGAATATCTTTCATCTAGAGATATCCATGTTTGTTTATGAATATTCTTGTGAGGAGAAAATGATATTCAAAATGATCATATTTTTTGATATTGCAGAGGTGATAAATCTTATGCTATTATCATTGCTAATATCATGTAGATTTTCTTTGCCTAAGGTTGGCAGCCAAATATGTTCTTTGCTAATTTTTGCATTGCAGTCCCCAAAAATGATCTTTAAGTCAAATTTTGGTAGTTTATCATATAGGTCATCTAGTTTTGGTAAAAATTAACTTCACGTGGATAGCCAAAAACGTTTTTGAATAAACAATTTATCTTACTTATTTGGATTATTGTTTACTTTTATTTAGTGATCTTATTTTTGTCTTCAGTTGGTGCATGGGTATTGATAAGAAATATAATATATGACTGTGCTTTCAATTTTAAATATGAAATCCTGTTTTAGTTTTTCATTTTATTAGTCATTTACTTTATACTGTTTTTAGTTTTTTTTTTTTACATTTTTATTAAACATTCCTGTAATAATACAGAATAAGTCAAAAAAAATCAACTTTACATATTTGGTGTAAAACAACTATTCATGATAGAAAAATGTGTAAGGTATCAGTAGACAGCAAAACACTCAAGTTTTATTTGCACTTGGGATATGTGCATGCTGTGAACCACGCTCCTTCGGGGGCACTAGTGTGGCAAAATGACAAGTGACAAGAAGGCTTTTATAACTAATAGCACTTACTGCAGTTGAGTTACTGCTTCTTCTCTAGATACGATTTATTTGTACTGCAAACATTTTCGGTCTCTCTGACCATCATCAGGCAAGGTTTTCTATAAAATCGTTAATTCGAATCGTGAACACAGTTCTTGGACCTATTTAAAGCTAAATTTAAACAAACGAAGCTTCTAGAACAACTTCTCTAAGCAACCGTTCACTTAGCAACCAATGCGTTGGTTAATGATGTAATAAATTGTGAAATGACGCTACAGTTTTAAAATGTTAAAAATTATAGTAAACTTAAGACAGGAGTATTGTAGAAATTGAGTACTAGTTTCGTCGTCTTCTCTCAGTTTACTGTAATGCATATTTCCAGGCCACTGGGAGGTCTATCGCTGCTCTATCGTTTAACAATTTTTCTTGTCTCCCTTTCCTCATAATATCTAACGATTCAGCTGTGTATGCCTGGGTCTTACTTTTTATAGGTTTAACGACCTTGGCTTCATCCCATCTTATGTCAAGTTTGGTTGAGTAGGCTTCTAAAGCCAAGGTGGTAGTAGTTCTAGCGTTGGCTATGTCGCTCTTATGTTCCTGCAGCCTCTGAGCGAGGGTTCGTGTAGTTACACCAATATGTTTCGCTGGTTGCTGCACTCTCTTGTCAATAACTGGAATTTCGTATACCCTTGCTTTTCTGATTCACTTCTTGAGTCTTTTTCATTCCTCAAGAGGTTGAAAATAGTTGGCCCTCTCAATGGTGCTACTCTCTTGTTGGTCAACTTAGCTAAATACAATTTAGTCAACAAAGTTGCTAAGTTACTCGGTCGAGAGTTGACTATATTTGCAATTTTGTAGCCTATTCATTATCTACAGGGAGGCGAAATGTGCTAGGGGCGAAAATGGCTGGGGGCGAAATGTCCTAGGGGCGAAACGTGCTCGGGGCGAAATGCAGGGGGCGAATTTTCCGTAAACCATCTGAGCTGATGTAACATACAGCTCATAACAGATGGCCAAATGCCTTCTTTCTATTGGCTATCGTAATGACGTAGCCGCTGTGGTCTCAGACCAGTGTGAATCCAGCCTTACTGAAAATTGTCGTGATCGCCGCAGCTACGTCATTACGATAGCCAATAGAAAGGAGGAATTTACTCCAACCACGACGATATTCAGCAAGTTGAATATTGTCGTGGTCGCAGTAAAGAGTCGGGAAGCGAGGCCTGATGGGATTGTTTCTATAGCAACGGTCGCGGTTGTGGTCGAGAGTAAAAGTAAACAATAAATCGGAAGGCCAGTGTGAATCCAGCCTTACTCTTGTGCTATATAATAAGTACGAATTTTACGTAAGTCATTTTATAAATATTATAATAATGATTGTTAATATAAATATATATATATACTTAATATAGTCTACATGAAACAGAGACGTTACAACTTCTAAGTTTGATATACTGTTTAAAGTGATAAGATAGTTATCACCAATGCACTATAGAATAACTTTCCTAAACTTACATAATGTTATTTTTAAAAATAGCTATTGTTAGAGTAGGCTATCTGTTAACTACAGTTAAAACAGTTCATTTTGCGAGAGTGTCAAAATAGGAAAAACTAAACCAATTCCTATACCTCAAACAAATCTTACTGATTAATTTTCCTTTTTAAAAATAGCTATTGTTAGAGTAGGCTATCTGTTAACTACAGTTAAAACAGTTCAACTCGCGAGAGTGTCAAAATAGGAAAAAGTAAACCAATTCCTATACCTCAAACAAATCTTACTGATTAATTTTTCAATTTCTATTGCAATTGAAGTTTGATAATCATTTTACGAAGTGTAATCATCTAGCACTTATCAGCATTATGGAGGATATATACTTAACAGATTTTTCTCAAACCTTACTATATCGCTCAAATATATGCAGTAGATTTTTCGCTCCGAAAATAACTAGCAAAATGTAGAATGAATCGGGGGAAGTAGCTTATTTTTCTCTACTTCGTTAGTATTTAAACAGGTGGCGATAAAAGTTGGTTTATTATAACTTCCTGCAGCTTGTAGGAAGTTATAATAAGAATATAGAAGATGGCTATTATCAGATTATCAATTATTCGCATTATAGATCGAAAAATTCCCAGTGAGTGTTGAAATTTTCAATAAAAATTATACAGACATTTCTGAAGAATTATTATTAATTGTAAAAATATCAGCTTAGTAAAAGTAAAGATATTTAATGTGTAGTGGATACGTTAAAGAATGCATTGCTTTCGATGTCCTTCTAATTTAGCCATATTAATTCACGTGATTGAAAGTTGCATTCTGATCAACGGGAAAGTTTGCAATTTTTGCTTCAGGATTAGATACCGAATTTAAATTTTTGTATTTATGATTTATTTTCATAAATTAAATGACAAAAACATATATTAGGACCCAAGTAGAGGTATTTGGTACAAAGAATGTTTAACACTTGCAGCATAACATATAAACAGGTGAAGCATCAATTCCTTCAATGCTTCACACATATATCATAGGCTTATATCAGCCTTACAGAACGTTAAAAAAGAGATTATAGAAATGTGATAATGAAAAATAATGCATAGGACCACAAAGTAAATAATTTATTATACGTTTAATACTAATTGTTACTGAAGGGCTTAGAAAAAATTGCTAAATCCACTTTCCTAAGTATTTGGGATAGCTTATAGTATATGGCCAAATGGACAACTTCTTTTTAATTAAAAGATATTGCTCTCCTTCTTCTCTTGACTTTCGTGATATGGAGCCACACTAAAGATACCAAAGAGTGGAATGTGGCTGACCAGCCGCAACTTGGCCATAACTAAATATCTGATTTATTTTAATTCTTCTAATTTTATAGAATTTAATAATTTATTCTATTAAAATATACAGGGTATAGTGAACAAAAAGTTTACTAGATGAGAAAAGAGTTCATTTCTACTATTTATTAAAGTGAATATCATCCAAAGCGCAGTAGCATCTTACCCAGAATTTTCGGGACAAGATGACTAATTGTAACTTTAAAAAAAAATAATTATAAATCATAATCCGGTTATTATTTCGAAGTTTTTGATTGAGTCGTATATGAAATCATTTGTAAGTTTAAGTATAAAAAAACATGAAATGAAAATATTTAAATTTAATTCGAGTTTTAGGGTCAGAAAGAAATAGTTGGTCAACTTCTCCCGATTCACTATATATCCTCTTGTAAAATCAGCTAAAACAGATTTATATTCAGTTTGTCGAATCAATTTTATGGGGAATGTTCGTTTTAAGTGTGTGCCAGGTAATTCCAGGTTTCGATGAAAATTCTTTGCGGAAAGAAGAATGCAATCAGATTACCCAGGATCTCTTGATAATCAAAGTTTCTTTCGCTGGTTTTACTTTACTTATCGCTTTTGTTTAGTTCCTTAAATGCTGAATTTTCCTGCAATATAATGCGGAATTTTAATAAATCAATATACAATAGTTTTCGTACTGGGATAAAATGATAAAACTAATTTATGTTTCCTATACTGAAATTAGTAAACACGAAATAAAATTTTACTCAGATCTATGAGATGTTGCAGTAAGACCAAAGAATGCAAATTTTTAGTGCTGATTTCACTAAACAACAGTGAATATTATTGAAATGGAAATGCTAGCAGAATATTCATATAAAATTTATAGCTCTTGTTTAAATGAACTGTTAATTCTAGTGATAAACAATGGTATTAAATTTTTTAAGGGAAGAATGATTTTTACTTATATCTTGGGTATAAAAAAATTAATTTCGAAATATTGTAATTTAGAGTAAAAAACGAACAAATCTGTATATCATCATCACAAATTATAAATTCATAGATACATAAATTTTTTCTTAAAATTTTTTTAAAACGTTCTCCTATTGAAATTTATAAACATTAAAAATATTTAAAGATGGAAGGAAAAACAGGTTGTCGGGAAAAATCAATTTTTATAACAATTAAAAATTTTTTTTTCGAAACATAGTAGGTTTAAATGTGTCTTGGTTACATATGAAACTAACAGCAACAAAAAAGGTGTCGAAAAAATTAATTCTAAATAAATAATTAAAAGTATTCGTTATAACCTCAAAATTTTCTCCGTTAACGATAGAATTTTGATTATTGTCTACTGTATATAATGCTCATCGTCAAAACCTAATTTTTAAAATCTTACCTCTACTTTCTAACATGTAGTTGTCACAGACAGAGAAGGAAAGTTAAACGCAGGCACACGTAACATGCGTCAAGAAATTTTGAATAATTATATAATATCAGTGGAATTTTAATTGATAAGTTTCGAAAAATGCATATCCATTCGGCAATATCAAGAATGATTTAAAAGCAGTAATAAAAATGTAACATTTATGGCATGCTTCTCTTAATAACTCCTAATCACATACAAAAAGTACTAAGTACGATATTAAACTTTCAATTTTTACTATAATATGCTGTCGTAAATCAGACATGCGATGTTTTAATATATAATTCGTAGACAACATCGATTATTATAGCACTATAGAATGACTAAAATATTAATTGCCATCATAAATATTATCCATCTAAGTAGTATCTATATATATATATAAATTTATAATACAAAGAATAATCAAAACTATAAAACAGGATGATTATTTTTTATAAGAAAATATTTTATGAAATTAATAGTGGCTAATTGATTCTTCTCGCATTTAATAAACAATTATTGGTATAAATCAAAATGGCATATACTTTAATATGAAAGTATAAACTCTACTTAAGCTGTTGAGATTTTAAGTAACAATTATGATAAAATTTGGATAATTGATTAAGATTATTTGCTTTTCAATATTATTTTCATGTTCAATCTAAAAAATTGAAGGGAGAGCTAAAAGGTATTAAGTCTAAACAACTTACTCGTTAATTATAAAATTAATTTTGGATATGTAATGATTATAAAACTTTTTGACCAGAATTTAGACATTTTGAAAATTTTTATAGTCTAAAGCTCTAAGCATATTGAAAAATTATAATCAGAAAGGTAATGCATTAATTTTCTAAACATTTTTATTACTAAATTGAAATATTTTATTTAATAAAAACTAAGAAAAATTGCATTTTGATCATCCTTTGTATGTAAAGCACTCAAAATATCTTGCTGTTTTTCTATTTTTTAAAACAAAAAAAAAATAAATGTTTCATATAAATTAAAATTGTTCTTTATCAGCATGTTAAAATATTAACAGAAAAAATGAATAAGGAGTATTAAAATATTTCAGCTGACTTCTATGAAAAACCAACATTATTTAAATTTTGTCTATTTTTATGTAAAAATTGTAGAAAGTTATTAAAAATACAAATGTTTAAAATAAACACAGTACTGACATGAAATATTTTATTAAAGTAATTTTTTAATTGGGAATTTTCTATATAAATTAAATTTTTAAATAATGTTAGTCATTAAAATCAAATATAAAAATACTGCATAAATTAATTTGTTAGAGGAAAGGGTCATCCCATATCAAATAGGGTATGAAATGCTATAAAAAAGAAAAAAATGGTGAAAAAGTTTGGTCAAAAGATTTAGCAAAATTTGAAGGATACAAATCAAAATATGATTTTTTAATTGAGCAAAGAAAAATATTGAGGCCGGTTCCCAGTAGTGTGGAATATTTGTCAAGTTGGAAGGACATGCTCTTAAAATTTTGATATTTATATTCAAGCACTAGTGCCGTGTTTGTGCTACGCATGCTCAAAATTCTGAATTCCATAAAATTACACATTTCAAAAAGGGTTCTTATAGACCTCCCAATTTGACATCAATTTGGACGGATTACAAAAATCCTTTCTAAAATACGAAATTAGGAGTTGTTAAAAAAAGTTTTTTGTCCATCGTTTGTACTGTAGATTGGCAAAGTTCCAACATTAGTGCCTCGCAATTGCGCGTTTTATAAACTTAAAAAATGTTGTCACGTGATATTTCGCGACTGACTATATAGCTCTCGGATAGTTTAATGCCCATTTTTGTATTTGTTAGCATTATCTCGCTATTGCTGTGTTCGCTTTCAAACGATTGAAACCAAGATACTGTATAGAAATTTTTAGTTTTAGGAATATTTCTGTTTAAGAATATGATTAAAACTAATCTAAAATACACTCGTTGCCAAAAAATCATGCACCGAGGAGGAGTTGTCAGAATCGAATGAAACTGTGTGTGATTGTAATGTTAATATAAGTGTTACAGTATCAGAGCAAAAAGAATACTTTATTGCGGAACACTGAACACACGATACGAAAGGAGACGTTAGTACCCCGTTGGGCTACCTCTCGACTGGATACGAAATGTAATACGGGAGGCACGAAGGCGTATAAGGCCCGTATGGTATCCTGCGGCATATCTGTCCACAGTTGCTGTAACTGGACCTATAGAGTGCGCAAACTCGTACGCTGTCGAAATTGGCGTCCCAGATGGTGCCCCACACGTTCTATTAGCGATAAATCTGGCGACCGGGCGGGTCGAGGAAATGTGACAACCTGGCGGTGACACCCTGATTGCGTGCGGCCGAGCGTTATCCTGCTGGAAATATTCTCAGGGAGCAAAGCTGCCTATAAGTTAAGCGTAGTAACTCAATGTTAGAAAACGTCGCAAAGATGGTAGGCCACTACATCATAGTGGTTGGTGGAGAAACTACATGCTATGCGTAAAGCAGCTATACAGGCGTTAAGGATTCCAAACATTGGTTGATATCCATTGGATATTTATTACGTAAAATATTATTCCTCGAGGCAAGGAATAATTTTATGTAATCAAATAATTAAATACAATTTATTTTTGTTTTTGAAACTCGGAAAGTAAAAACATTCTTATTTAAAAAAAAATGTTCCGATAACATCCAAAAGAAATTTTTTTGCAAATTCTGTAAATTTATCACCATTTTTATGTAAAAATAAAAATCCAATAGTTATTATTAATGTATATTCTAATTTAACAATTATGGTGAATTGTTTTAAATATGAAAAGAATCTGAAATACTACTAATAAATTTGAATACTACATTTGTAATTTTTGTATTCTGTTATAGCACAGGAAAAAAAAAGAATCTGTATTCAAACGTCTTCCTCTGCTTTACAAAAACTATTAGTTTTTATCTATTCCACTTATTTGGAGTATTTCATATCCTTTTCTTACAGTTTCTATCAACGCTATTCAATTTTTTCCTACTAATTGTTTATGTGATGACTCAAGTTATATTATAAAATACAAAAATGAATAATATATTTTTATTAATTTCAGCCATGAATACAGAATCAATAATGACATAAGATTATATCAAAATATCTCAATTATTTAGTAATGTATTTCAACTATAGTATTTTTAACATAGACTTTATTGATTGGTTTAGTATATACTGTATATGAATAAAATTATTGAGTGAAATTAAGAATATCTATCTTTTTACAGTCATCTACGTCTTTTGGTTGTATAGTTTCAGAGAATTTCATGGTGCATTTAATTTTTATTGTGTTATTTTGTTAATTTTAAAAAAGAGTAAAGAAAGTACAGACAAATAGGTTTTGGGCCCCCTATAATTCTGGGCCACTCCGCGTTGCGGGGTCTGACGCATTGTAGTTCCGCCATTGGCCAACAATCAGTAGTGATGGGTTGCGAATGGAGTCGCGAGTGTTCGACTCCAGAAGCCTGAGAGTCGAAGGAGTCGATTCCCATACGCTGGTTTCGCCATCTATTGGCAATGATAAACTAATTTTTTCAAAAAATATTGACTATTTGTATAATTAACTCGAAAAAAACACGGATAGCGATCTATTCCCTGCAAAGTATATAGAAAGGACAAAACTTCCTTTTCCTATAGTAAATATGGAATATTCGACAAGTTTTTTAGCTATTTTATTACCCACTAGTAAATACAATGTTAGAACAATGAACATTGTACCTAAATCTGTAATTTTATTTTTATTGAGAGAGGAACAGTCTCTCCGAAAAAGTCCCCAGGTCGTCTACGGAGCACATCTAGCAATTAAGATCAGCAATTATGAGTGAAACAAATCCATTTTTATCAGCTAAAGCTATAAGAAAAGAAATGGACCTAGCTATATCTGTTTAAACTGTAAGGAGTCGGTAAGTAAAATATTATATATACACACAATGAATAATGATTAAATTATAATTTTAGGTTGCGTGAATTTGGACTTCAGGAAGAAGTGCTCAGAAACAATCTTTCTCATTGCAAAATATGATAGATCGTTTGGTTTTGCTTACCAATATCAACATTTATACAATTCGGATTGGCAGTCAACAATATTTTCGGATGAAAAATGTTTCACTATAGACAATTTTGGCGAAGTATGGGTTCACAGACCTATAGGGAAAAGACATGATAGCCCATATGTCGTGTCTAAGCGCAAAAGTGGACGATTTTCCGTAGGTAAAATGATTTTTTAAATTAAACGAGCTAGTAATTAAAATATCTAAATTTCAATTAAATCAATAGCAAATTAAATACTTCG